>JAFMOD010000655.1:218495-340547 GCA_019802435.1 Corydoras maculifer | reverse complement strand
AAAAAAAAAAAAAAACTAGAACCTCATCCTGTGGCTGCTTCTGCCCTGGAACACCTCTGAGTCTATTTTTTGGAGATTATCAGGTGTTTTGTAAAATCTAAAAGAACAGAGGAATTTAAAAGGACTTCGGATCGCTTTGAGTGATTTTTACAAACCCTCAGTCATGACCCATGCAGAAAAATGATTTGGTAATTATTTATTATTACATGCAGAAGGAAGCAAAAGTGCTACACATTATACATGGTGTGGGTTCAACCTTCTCAACTTGGTTTGAGGTCAGAACACAGGGGCCATACAGCGCCCCCTGGAGCAATGAGGGTTAAGGGTTGTGCTCAAGGAGCCACATTGGTAAATTCAGTGGACCTGGGATTTGAACCCACAACTTTTTGATTGATAGCCAAACACCCGAACCACTGAGCTACCGCATCCCATACACCAAACACATGGGATGAATTCATCTTCTCATATGAGTGCCACCTTTGGCCCACATGCAGATCTTGAGGGCTGACCGTTGACCAGCGGAGCTTCATCTCAAGCAGAAATAAAAAAAATGGACTCTTTCCATTTTGCTAGTTACTTAGAGAACCAGACTGAACTTGTAGTTAAGTTCTGGAAAGAGGAAGTGTGTGAGTGAGTGCATGGTCACCATGACTTCTGTTTATTACCCTGCACCCTAAACAGATGACACTGGAGATTTGACTGCATTTAGTTTTAATGCAAAAGAAATGAGCAAAGTCAAGACCCCGAATCTGCTCAAATGCCCCACGGCCTCCTGGGGCTGTGGTAACAAGGCAACAGGGGCTTAAAGAGGCTAAATAAAAAGGATAAAATATGTTTAACTTCCGTACTCTTTTGAAAAAAAGTAGGACCTTCATAAACTATGTTAGATTCACAACTCTGCTGTCAGTGATTATTTTTAGTCGCCGTTAAACTGTCAGTGTTATTTTTCCACATCTTCAGTTCCTCTCCTTTATCATTCATCTGGTTTTGTTGTTTTTCTTTCTAATTGACCCCGATCTATTTATACCACCGGCATAAGCAGTCTTCAGAGGAGTGGAGTATCATTCTACATATATACATATATATAAAATCATATATACTACACATCTGCTGTTCTACAACATCTGTTAAATCGTTTTCCTCCTGTACTAAAGTTACTCTCTTCTTTATGTTTATGGAGTTTTACGGAGTTTGATTGACAATGTGTTGCTGCAATTACCACCTCATTTAATTTCTAATCATATGAGCTTTATTACTTTATTACTGTGCAATTCTGTTTTTCATATCGTCTCCCCCTGTATTATATGCCATCTACGCGGAAAGGAATGCGTACGCCGCTTGCGCCTTGTGAGCGTTTCCCTGGAATCGGCTACGCGGGGAAAAATGCCTACACCAGGAACGAAACAAACGAACTAACATCGGGATGATACCGAAACAAAGACGTGCACGGGGGAGAGGGAATACGGAAACTAAATACAAAAACACCCAATCACGTGCACAATATAAAATCACCCAACGGAGACAATGAGTCCAATTAAATGAGGGAAAGGTGTCCCAGGCGCCTGTGACATATATACTGAGCTCTATTTCTATTAGATTTTTTCTTTTTAAAGTACTTCTTGTAATATACACATCAGATGTATCTATAACTTTTTCTACTTCTGAGAAATGTGCATTTCCCACAAATAATGGCTCATCTGATCTTATCTTTTATATGTTTTCTCCTTATTATTTAAACTTATTGATTCTTATTTGATATGTTTTCAGGTATATTGTTCTGAACTCAGCTGAGATGATGAAGTGTCCGGAACTGCTGCTGTGTTTAGTGCTTCTAGTGTCAGGTAAACCATGTCTCTGATCTGAAGCACATTTTTATATTTACAACCTTTTATTTTAAACCATTAAAACAGTACGAACTCAGCAACGCGTCCACCTCTGCACTCATGTCCTTTTTGCAATTTTTAAAATAGAATAACGAGGCCTGGCAAAGTCCTGCTAAAATAATCGTGAACGTTTTGGACTTCGGGGCAACTCCTTTAGGTGTTACTTAGTGGTACTTCACAGAGTTAATGTCTCTTTGTCCTTACGTTATATAAATAAAAAAAAATTAAATCATTCCTGAGCTCATTTGGCTAAATATATTAAAGTAGAATTATGCAGTTCCACTGGGGGTCCCAAAGGTCCTTCATATTTTTAATAGTTAATTTTGGACATTTAGAGATATCTGCCATTTGCAGTGGAGTCTAAAAAATAAAAAATAAAATGAATACTGTGTACCTTGAATTTGCTATAAACTTGTCCCTGCTATTTTGCCCCTTTTTGTATTACAGACTTAATTAAAAAATAATTTTTTTATCCTTCCATTTTTCTCTTTATCAAGATATTAGTGCTCAGTGGAACGTGTGGATGCCCAGAGACATCTCAGCCATGACCAACTCCTGTGTGGTGATCCCATGTACATACACTTACCCCTCGGCTGTCAGGCCTTATAGGGGCACCCACGGGATCTGGTACTTTGGCCAGCCTTATCCTCAACTCTTTCCTCCAGTGGTGTTCAAGTCTCGCACAGACATCGTGCATGAAAGCTACAAAGGTCGTTCAAAGCTCCTCGGAGATCTCACGCAAAAGAACTGCACGTTGCAAATCAACAACCTGGCTGCCGAACACAGAGGGAAGTATTACTTCAGAGCAGATTTGGGAGGAGCCAATATTTACACCTTTCCTGATTACTCTGAGCTGAAGGTGCTGGGTAAGAGCTTCAACTGTGATATCACACACGCCGGACCGGCAGCATGGGCTGGACGGTTTTATGTTATGATGCATTATGTCACTAAAAGCTTTGCTCCTTTGTTCAGACCAGCCCGACATCGACGTCCCAGACGAGATCCTCAGCGATGAAACCTTGGATTTAACCTGCTACGCACCGAACAACTGCCCAGAAATGAGTCCTGAAATTCAATGGATGTTCACAGACTATCTGCCCGACCCTGTGATTACCCCAGACATGGTGGAAGACAGCAACACCGCAGTGATGTCCAGCACTCTGAACTTCATCCCCAAAGCCATGCACAATGGCCAGCTGCTGGGCTGCAGGGTTCATTATCCGAATACCACCTTCGTCTACGAGCGTCTAATCTCGCTGGATGTCAAGTGTGAGCAGAAATGCACACGTACACCCCCCCCCCCCACCAAATAAACAAAATTATTAGGAATTTTATTTTATCGTTATATATTAGGGGGCAGCACGGTGGCTTAGTGGTTTGGCATGTTCTCCTCTCAGCGCAAGGGATTCCCGGTTCGAATCCCCAACTGGGTGGAGTTTGCATGTTCTCCCCGTGTCTGCGTGGGTTTCCACCGGGTTCTCCAGTTTCCTCCCACAGTCCAAAAACATGGATCAAGTCAATTGAGTTCTCAAAATTGCCCCATATAGAGTGTGTCTGTGTGAGTGAGTGTGTGTCCAGCAATAGATTGGCGCCCTGTCCTGGGTGTATCTGCCCAGCGCCCGAGACGTTCTCCCCTGGATGGGCATGGGGAACCCCCCCGCGACCCTAATAGAGGATAAAGCTGAAGATAATGAATGAATGAATGAATGAATGTTATAAGTTTATATAGGTTTTATTGTGAAGGGGCTTTGCTGCTGTAAAGGTTTCCATACGTCTGTAAAGGCCCGGCTCTGTTCTAAACTCTGTTCAAGGTTTGATGGTTGATGAGGTCAGGGGTTCTGTGTGGTTTAGTCATACTCAACTAACCATGTCTTTATGGACCTTGATTTATACGCTGGGATGTTGTCATGGTGGTAGAAAAGGGGCCTTCCCCATAATGTTTTCACAAAGTTGAAGCATATTCATTCACATGGTTGAGTGTGACATAACGCCACGATGGAATCCTCTAGGGTTATATACTTAACCCAGCTGCCTGAGTCCGAAAAAAACAGGAAACAAATAAAATACACATAATATTAATAATAAAGCCATAAAGAACGTTCAATTAATCAATTTTAACAATAAAGAACGTTCAATGAATCATATCATTTTTATTGCTGTCCTCTAATATTCCTTTAACGCCACTGTCTCCTGTAGACGCTCCTCTTAAAGTCTGGGTAAATAACAGCCAGGAGACGATGGAGGGTAGTTCTGTGGTACTACACTGTGATGTGGACAGCAACCCTGTGCCACGCATCTCCTGGATCTTTCAGGGTGATGAACTGATGACGGAAACAGCCTCAAATTCATCGCTTTATCTGGAGAAGCTGACTTCAGAAATGGAAGGTCTTTACACCTGCGTTGGGGACAATGGCTACGGATCTATGAACTCCTCTTTGTATCTGAGTATCAAATGTAAGTCTTCTACTCGTTTCAGTCGCCCGACATTTGATTTAATGCTTTATTCTATAACATGTCCATCCATCCATTAAGAATCTCTGGGTTCCACTCTTCAGTAGCCGCTCAGGTTCTGAACTGTGTCCCCTGTCCTTTAGATCCCCCTCGGGAGCCGTGGGTGAATGACTCTGTGACGGTGATGGAAGGCAACCCGCTGACTCTGTATTGCAGCACTGAAGGCAACCCCTCTCCCACGCTGACCTGGTTAAAGGATGGAGAGCTCATAGGAACCGTCACAGCTGAGAAAGGGTCCACACTGGAGCTTGCGATGGTCTACCCTCAGAACGATGGCACGTATCGCTGCCTGGCTGAGAACGAATACGGCCGGGCAAGCAACTCTTTAAACATCACTGTAGAGTGTAAGTCACCTGTCTGCTCCGAAATGATAAAAAGTAGTGTATATATATATATATATATATATATATTCATTCATTATCTCCCGCTTATCCTCTATTAGGGTCGCGGTGGGGTTCCCCATGCCCATCCAGGGGAGAACGTCTCGGGCGCTGGGCAGATAGACCCAGGACAGGACGGCAATCCATCACTGGGCACACACTCACTCACACAGACACACTCTATAGGGGGCAATTTGGAGAATTCAATTGACTTGATCCATGTTTTTGGACTGTGGGAGGAAACCGGAGAACCCGGAGGAAACCCACGCAGACACGGGGAGAACATGGAAACTCCACCCAGATGGGGATTCGAACCAGGAATCCCTAGCGCTGAGAGGCGAATGTGCTAAACCACTAAGCCACCGTGCCGCCTTATATATATATATATATATATAGGTGGCATAGTGTCTTAGTGGTTTAGCATGTTCGCCTCTCAGCTCTAGGGATTCCCAGTTCAAATCCCCATCTTTTCCATGTTCCATGTTTCCATGTTCTCCCCGTGTCCGTGTGGGTTTCCTCCGGGTTCTCTGGTTTCCTCCCACAGTCCAAAAACATGGATCAAGTCAATTGAGTTCTTCAAATTGCCCCATATAGAGTGTGTATGTGTGTATGTGTCTGTGTGAGTGTGTGCCCAGTGATAGATTGGTGTCCTGTCCTGGGTGTGTCTGCCCAACGCCCGAAGCGTTCTCTTCTGGCATGGGGCAAGACAGAATCACTAAGCAGTTTTAAGAAACTACTAAAGACGCATCTCTTTAGCAAATACCTGTTGTAAAAAAAAGGAAAAAAAAGGTGGGGGGGGGCAGCATCAAATAACAATAAGGTTCAACTTCTGACTGTAATGTTCACATTTGTAAGTCGCTTTGGATAAAAGTGTCAGCTACATGACTAAAAAAGAAGAAAAAATATATATACATATATAGTCATTTAGCAGATGCTTTTATATATATATATATATAGGGCATCATGGTGGCTTAGTGGTTAGCACGTTCGCCTCTCGGAAAATATATATATTTCTTGTCTTCGCAGTCGCACCAGTTCTTCTAGACGAGTCCAAGTGCACTATAGTCCGGGAGGGTATACAGTGCGTCTGCGTGGCCTCAGGGAACCCTGAGCCGTCCATTGAGTTTTTCCTGCCCGACAAAAACATCACAGTTAATGAAACCAATAACAAGTTTAACTACTTCACCCACTCTGACGGCTACAAGACCACGGGCGGGATCAAACTGCAGACCAAGATCGACAGAGAAAACAACGGCGACGTGGATGTCAACGTCAACTGCATCATCTCCAACAGCTACGGCTCTCAGTCTGTTCAGCTGGAGCTCCAGCAAGAAAGTGAGTTTGTGGGACGTAAGGTTTTCCAACACTGAACTTTAATGCTGGAGAAATTCTGTAAGAGATGGACAGCAAGTTCAATTCAAGTGATTTATTTCTGTTGCACTTTTTATAACAGTACATCGTCACAAAGCAGCTTTACAGAATGAAAAGCCTTTAAACCCCCAAAGAGCAAGCCGAAGCGACAGTGGCAAGACAAAACTCCCTGTTATGTTGATATTTAAGGAAGAAACCTTGTGAGGACCGAGACTCAGTGGGGGACTCATCCTCTTTGAGTGGCCAGGCAGCAACAACAGTGTAGGACAGCCATGTACAGATATTAAACAAATGGAAAAACTCTAACAACTGGAGAACTATATGTGAGTCCATTAGGGGGCGCCCTGCAGGACCGCCAGTCCAATTAATATTCAGGTTCCATCCAGTATTCGTCAGCAGAGCCATTGATGAAGGTCTTACCACACCTCCAGGAAGCCGGCCACACCTCAAAAGAAACAGACAGAGGAAGGCAGTTAGAGCTGATAATTAAGCACAGCATTTAATTAATAAGTGATTGATTAACACAGTGCATCATTTGACTCCGGCATCACTGACTAGAGCAGCAGAACTAAAAGAGGCAGATACTGCAGGGTACTGAGTTGAGAGGGCTCCCTGGAACAGCATCATTTCAGCGCCACCCCCCCCCCCCATTAACGATGAGGTGGTTGAAGAGGTGAAACGCCACCATACACTGATCACAGATTACCCCCCCCCCCCAGCACAGCCAAGCCTGAGATCTACATCTGTATCTACAGGGGATTAATTAAACGCCAGATTAAATAAATGTGTTTTTACTTTATTTTTAAAGATTAATAGTGATTCAGAATCAGCAGGGGCCTTAACGACCGTTCACTTCACATCATTATAATTAATATTCCACACTGACAGCTGTATGTTTCAGCCTTTAAGTAAATATTTGCAGATCTTGATGTGATCTCAGCTCACGATTCAGACATCCTGTCATGTTTCAGAGAAGTACATGATGGCCGTGATAGTGGGAATCATCGGAGGCGTGGCCGTCATCGCCTTCATCGTTGCAGCTGTAAGATATGTTGGACAGAACAACAAAAAGTAAGTGGCACACTCATGAGTTTCCCAGAGCTGGGAAAACGGGCAAAACATGGAAACACCAAAGCCTAGTCATCCATTCTCAAACGTGTTTCTTTTGGCATTTCCTGTTTACCTCATGCCCCATTCACAGACGAAACAATTCGATCGAATGGTAAGATGGTTACACATGCAATGAGTTGGCAAACAAAACGACCGTGTTGGCCATGATGCGTTCTCCAGACCACCTGACTAACAAGACTCTATTTGCACTCCATTGCTTTTAGCCTTTACTGCTAAGCTAATCCAAACGAAAGGCACTTAACCTCAAGTGCTTCAGCAAATATCCAACCACTATTACACCTTTATACAAAAAATATATATAAATAAAACACCTAATGAGAACAAAGTTCCAACTTTGACATAGTGGAACAACGACCAAAAAAAAAAAGCCCTCTGTGAATCACATTGCCTCTTGGTTAGGGAGGCAAACGCAATCCCAATGATTATAATGGATGCCCAGGCTTACAGTGTTGCCCTGAGCTAGTCAGTAGCATGGAGCGTAGTGCCAGTCTGATACTCTGACTCCAACCTCCAGAGAGAATGGCAACCCTGGGCAGGACGTGGGATCTAGAGTGGAGAATCCCTCCATGTTCTACAGCGCAGTCAAGAAGGACAAACAAAGTCTCAGGAAAAAAGTGGTGAGATATAATGACGATGAATTCTGATGTTCATGCAGTTTGTTCGTGTGTAGTTGTTGTATAGTGGTGTTTGCTGATGTCTTGGGGTCAGTGGATGCTACGCAGAGTCTAATTCTTCAGCCTTTTAAATTCATTATCGCCTTAAACACCTTTTTGTTTAAATGGTTGAACATACCAAATCGACACACTGCTTCCGGACTTATTTGTGTGAGGAACTTTAATAGGAACTTTAGTAAGAACTGAAAAAAGGACGAATACCTCAACTTTATGGAGCCCCTAAAGGGACAAAGAAAAAAAATATATATATATATATTATTGCAAGGGCGGCACGGTGGCTTAGTGGTTTAGCACGTTTGCCTCTCAGCACTAGGGATTCCCGGTGTGAATCCCCATCTGGGTGGAGTTTCCATGTTCTCCCCGTGTCCACGTGGGTTTCCTCCGGGTTCTCCGGTTTCCTCCCACAGTCCAAAAACATGGATGAAGTCAATTGAGTTCTCCAAATTGCCCCATATAGAGTGTGTCTGTGTGAGTGAGTGTGTGTCCAGCGATAGATTGGCGCCCTGTCCTGGGTGTATCTGCCCAGCGGCAAAAACATTCTTCCCTGGATGGGTATGGGGAACCCCGCCGGCTACCCTAATAGAGGATAAAGCGGAAGATAATGGATGGATGAATAATAAATATATTTAAAAAGTTTACAATAAGTTGAAGTTTCTGGGTCAACAACAATAAACGAACACCATGGAGAACGTTCATCCGTGTAAAAGTTTTATTGGGTTTTATTTGGAGATTTGAAAGATAAGGACATAACATCAGTGTTTGCCCGTAAACGTGGTTTTCGTTTTCAAAAAACGTTTTGTGACTTGGCGGAATTCATTAGCAACCAAATTCAATATTCTGGACAGCTTCATGGTTAGAGATCTCGCAATAGTTTTTTTTTTTTTTTTCATGTCCCTTTAGGGGCTCCGTAAAACATTAACCCATTCATGCATTAAATCTAATTAGCCAATCAGATAGCAGCAATACATTGATGCATTAGATCTAGAAGCTTCAAGTGTTCATGACCTGTGGCATGGTTGTTGGTACCATTGTATTTCTGAGTCTGATGGTCTTCTGGGATTCATACAGCAGTCTTTAAAGTTCAGAGGGCTTCAGTTTGGCAGAGGGATTTCCCTAACTGACCGGATAAGCCCGTCAATTGCTGATAAATAACAAACACAACGTGGTCAGAATTTGTCCCAACACCATTTAAGCCGTTAAACCATCCAGAGACAAAAACCCCTCAACTTAGCAGAAGGTCTGAGTTACTGTATGGTTTCCTTTAAATAAAACACATCAAGATCTTTAAAAGACATGTGAATATTTTGAGGAAACCGTGGGAGGGGTGTTAAAATTGGGTTATTTTAAATGAGCATTGATAGATTGCCCCCCTGTCCTGGGTCTATCTGCCCAGCGCCCGAAACGTTCTACCCTGGATGGGCATGGGGACCCCCCCCCCCACACCAATATAGGATAAAGCTGAAGATAATGAATGAATGAATGAATTTTAAATGTGAGGAACAGAACCTCTAGATATTTGGTTCAGTCAGCTTCAGGTTTGAAGATCAGGTTGTGCAGCACTCAGACCCGTTCATATTTGATGGCTACTTTATCGATCAGCCTTCAGACTTTTTGAGGAGTGTTGCTGACCCAATAAACCCAAAGCGCTCCGATTTTTTGATGACCGTCCTAGTCATCATTTCTAAAGCCAACAAAACACCTTCAATCAGAAACATGAATACTCACCGGAAAAATCTTCTAATAATGTGTTTGATCAGAGAATTCTATTACAAAAGAGTGGAATTGGTTCAAATTGAGTTGATCAACCATCCATCTCCTCGTACATAAACATCCTCATAAACACTTTAGAATTCAGAGCAACAAGAGGAAACACGGGTTTAAGTGGTACTTAATTTTAAAGCACTATATATATATATAATATCATGTTTTTTTAATGGTTGCTTAGCAACTAGATAATATCCTGTATTATTTTTGGTTTGCCATGAACTGTAATGTCAGTGTTAGTAAAGCATTATATCAATAATTAAGTGAAATGATTCTATTAAATATTAAGAGAGACTTGTGTATGAGATGTTTTGATGTAAAGGCTGTAACTCCATTTTTTAAATCTGCGACTATCTTGAGCTGTATACAGAATAAACACAGAGATGTCTTGTTTTTAGAAGACTAGTGCGTTGTGGTCTGTGTGGTTGGGGTTGTACAATATGGCTTTAGCATCTAAACATTTCCTGACTATTCTTTCCTCCTTCATTGCTTTTCTGCATTCTGTCTCTCTTGTGTCTCCCCTCTAACTTAACAGCTTAAGACTGAGCTGCTGGGCTCTAGGTTTAATTCCATCCTAGAAGAGAGCACGGTAAGGCTAACCAATTATGGAATCATAATGGAGTTCCATTTAAAGAGTATTTTAAACACACCGTAGTTCTAAGAGACTCTCAAGGTCCTTTTTTTTTTTTTTTTTTCTCTTATGTTTAATTTATTGCGAGTTGCCTAACACAACCGTGTGCTTGACTTTCTCAGCTTCGCTCTGTTTAACACTGAAATCCTGCTTTTTGTTTGCCAACTCATGTCATTGATTATTAGGAGAGGCATTTTGGAAATGATGACGAGGTCGTCGACTTTGATGAAACCCCTCGTCTGTTATTCTTTTTGCAGGGAGACGACGGTGATTACCAGCATGTTGGCTCAGTGGCAGGCCTGGAGAGGCAAGAGCTAAACTACGCTGTTCTGGAGTTCATGCGAGGGCGACCTCGGGAGGGGGGTTCAGGGAGGGGGGATGATAGCAGTGACTACACTGAGATTAAAGCTAAATGAACCGCAATCCTTCCCTGAAGCCTCGACTGAAATGGACACAGTGGCCAATAACAAAAGTCTATTAACTGTCAGCCTCCATTGACACGTTTCACTCCTCCGTATGCGTTATTATCATTCTCATCATCAATAAATAAATTATATAGTGAATTACAAACATTAGGACTGGCTGACGGTCCCTGGCGACTATTGTACAAGCTTTTCAGATGATTTGTGTGATGTTAAAATTGATTAATAATCAAACCTTAAGGTGAATATTTATTTTTTATACGATGTATCGACCCAGATCTGGGAATCTTTATGGATCTGGGTCACTCCTAAGCCCATTGGCTGTATCTGTTTAGGTCGCGTTAGGTCAGTGGCAAGTCAAAAGCTAAAAGTAAATACGGAATATATTAATATATCACAATGTAGAAGTTGCCTTAGAGATAAAGAGGTATTGTGTGTAGTGCATGCAGTTGATTTTATTGTCAATTCAGTTCAGTATTTTGACCACAACTGTCCCAGTTTACCAAGTGGAACCTTTAATGACCAGCAATGCACTAATCTGTTATTTCCCTAATGTGTAAATTCTATGTTACCTGATCATCATTACAGGAAACGATGTAAATGTGAGGAAATCCCATCAATGTGCCAACATAGATAAGGTTTATGGTTGTAACACTAAATTGTTACTCACACTACAGATCCAACACACAGGTTCGTTAAACACATGCTTATGTACAAATTATGTACATTTACATTTACATTTAGTCATTTATTGGACGCTTTTATCCAAAGCGACTTACAAGGTGAGCACAGGGTTAATCACAGCGTCCCCTGGAGCAATGAGGGTTAAGGGTCTCGCTCAAGGACCCACACTGGTAACTTTAGTGGACCTGGGATTTGAACCCCCAACCTTCAGATTGAAAGCCCAACACCCCAACCACTGAGCTACCGCGCCCTATGTTATGCCTTATGTATTACTTTAAAGTGCTGATGGCCCTGTGAGATCCACCGGTGGCCCTTCACACTGTGTCCAAAGCAAGTCGAAGCTTCAGGGAAAGAGACATGCGGCATGTCTCGATGATCCAGCGCTGCAGTAACTCCAGTGCTAGGTTTCTGAGCAGAATGTCTTTTCACGACCACGAAAGATCTGTACCAGCCCTCGGTGCAGTGTACCTTCATAGACCCTCTTATGACGTGCCCTAATGTAATAGAGTCATTATCTTTGAGTTTGCAGTATGCGTAGAGGGATGCCATTTACTCTGTGAATTTCCCGGAAAAGCGTTAATGAAATGATTCGGCTCGGTCCTTTTTATTATGTTTATAGGAAACAGAGCTCGTCTAGCCTCGGTTTCATTAACACATGGAGCTGTGTGAGGAAGATGAGGCATCATCAGCCATGATGAGCAGGTCACAAATCCACAACACAGGGTTTAAAAAGCTCGTCCAGATATGTTTTGTGAGTCAGTAAATAAACCTAGTCAACATTAACAGGATTTAGGAATGGGTTCTAACGCGTCACATGTTTATTAGGGTAGTGTGCAGTTTCACAGTGGTTTATAAGCAACTGGTTCGTGTTACTGGTTCGTGTGAGAACAGCCGGAGAACAGCTTCAAATCTTTACTTTTCCTCTAAAACCCTGGAGGTACGCTGCCTCAGCGGGTAGCACGGCTGCTTGACACCAAGAAGGGGAGGGGTCTGGTTCCTTTCTTTGTGGAGTTTTGCATGTTCTAGTTGGGGAGAGAGCTGTTGATCATTGACACGAGCCTATCCCAGTGCTTATTGGGCTGAGCAAGCAAATACTGGATTGGTTATCAGTACATTATACGTCTAACAGACGGTTAATCAATTACAGCCCCGCTTCACCCGACTCATGTCTATAGATTGCTTTAGTGACATTTAAGCAAATATGCAAAGAACATGCAAATTTCATACAGGAACCCACACCCAAGACCTTCTAGCTGTGAGGTGAGAGCGCTACTTCCTTTCACTCTTTATTTATTTATTTATTAATTTATTATTATTATTATCATTATTTGAGTATTGTAAATTGGATCTGAAAGGTTTCTGAGTGTAGTGTATTATACAAACCTTTATGCACCAGCATGTGGATCTTTGGTATCTTCTCCACATTGCTATGCAGAAACCTTCCTTCTTAAAGCCGTAATAGAAAAAAAGTCTGTGTTGTGGAAAAAATTGTAAATGAACCATACCATAAGAACCATAAAAAAACAAAAAAAACGTTTTAACTCATCTGATTGGTCGCTCCGAGTTATTTCCTTCACTATAAACTGGAAATAGAATTTATAAAAACTGTGTACATGGTATGAAAACAACGTGGATATGTCTCAAATCTTCACTAACACGACGTTGATGTCACTAAATCAATAACCGAGGAATGACTGAACTCATGTCCGTAAAGGATTCACGAATCTGCAAGAACTAGTAATGAGTTTAATATGTAAATATGCTGTTTTGCTTTTTAATGCAGATATAATATTCCGCATTGTTAAATATTTATTTACAAACACACAGATGGTTCAGTTCTAATTTATTATTATAATTATTATTTGATCATTACTTTGGAATGAAGTCAGAGGGATTTGATGGTGTGATGATAACGTTGAATATATTTTTCTTTATGTAATAATTCAGAGACTACAATCTTTAGATGAAATCGTCCTTTTAGAGCTAATAATGTATTTTGATTTTGTATTTATCTTTTGGTTACAAAACTTTTTATCCCCAATGCCGCATAATTTGAAGAAAATAAAATCTGAAAAAATCTGAAGGTTTTCTGTTTTTCTTGAGTTACTTTTAATTAATAAATGTATATATTTAAGTAAAGTAAGTAAATATAGAAATATATAACAGGCTGTTTATCTGCATTATTTTAAAAAAATTATGTAACTGGAGTTGGGTGAATATTTAGATTATATATATATAAGTTCATGTTTATAAATCAACCTTAAGGAAAAGACGTAACCTCAATGGTGTGCAAGGCAGGGCTGCGAGGAGAACACCACTGATCACCAAAAATAATTACATGGACAATCAGAAGGTGGTGTCATGCTATATATAAACAATGAACACAGCGTGAGGTCCACGTTCATATTCATGTTAATATTGGCACAGCATGCAGAGGCTTTCTTTCAGTCAAACTTGAGAAGCTCAACCAGGTCAGGTACTGATGTTTTCAATTTTATATATTTTTGTAAAGAATTCTAAAATAACGCATTGTCTCATTTCAGGTTGACAGCTTTTTAAAACATTAAAACTCATCATCATGTGCTTACTTAGTTGGCTTAGTCTTAATATTAAATGCGTAAAGCTTCTTATTCCATCGTTGGACCTGAAACCATACTGTAACCATACTGTAACCATGCTGTATATTGAGTATTGAATCTGTGCGTGATGTCAGAGTCTGTCCTTGTGAGCCGTTCAGCTGTAGAACTGCTTCACACTCCATCCTTTAAAGCATGAACCATTATTATGCGTTAATCATTGATGTGATGTGATGCATGAAGCCATGCAGGTGCGGGTACAGTGCACACTAACCACAAGGAAAAGGAAACCATGTGATCAGTAAATGCTTGATTAGTTCTGTATGTTCTCCTAGGATTTTTTTCTTCATGCACAGCAGTCTCCAGCGTTTACTCAGAACAGTGCGATAAATAAGGAACATGCAGCGAGAGGCCGTTCTGCGAGAGGAAACACCTTGGCAATGAGAGCGTTCAACTATAAAAGGCCCTGACTGGTTCAGGCTAACAGGAAGGATAAGATAACTTAAAGCACTCCAATGTACAACTGCGGTGAGACGTAAAACCACTTAAAGCACAGGGAGGCCGGTTTAATACGCAGCAGGTTCTCCATTCACACTGACAGAATGCTCAGATCGGTTTAATAAGACCTCGAATACGTTCATTTATTAGAACAGCAGTATGGGAGGCATCGTTTGCTTTGAGGTTACACACGAGTGATTAGGCACTTTTGTGTAATTGTGAAGTTTTGAGCTGTAAGTTAAAAGTGGAAGTGTGGTTTACAGTCAGAAGAAGGATGTGAAACAGCCTGTAAAAGGGCACAACTCGATCTCCAGCCAGCCTTTAACAGAAGGACAGAGTACAAACAGGTGGCTCCTTTTATTATTTCTTTCTTTATTTAAAAATACTCAGTGCTGGAGATTAGAAACTCGTTGGTGTGAGGTTTCTTGCGCAAACAGTCGACAGAGAGACGGACTGACAACAGGAAGGTGTGTGTAAGGTGTTGAGAGAGTGTGTTGACAGAAGGTTCGGTGGCTCATGGTGTGTGTTCCGTACAGATCTGATTCCGGATCGATGGTTCTGTGAGAGATGGATCTGAAGACAAGCGTCTGGCTGTTGGCCTTCATGTTAATCGCTCGTGGTACGTAGAACAGCCTTTCATTTGTTTGGTTCGGCCGCCGTGTGGATTTACGATCTGATGAACAGCCTGAGAGTTCAGTTTGGTCATAAAGATTTCCATCGACATCACGCAGCCTGTAAGTGAATCAGGGCGAGATTTACGTCTCTCAGGATTTACTTACTGTGTTCTGTTTTCATCTTTAAACGGATTTAAGCAAAATATATTTATAGATTAACATTTAAAAGAAAATAAGAAGGTTAAGGATGATGGGGCCCATAGAACATTACAATGAAGGAGCTTTTGAATCAGGGTTATCACCTCTCAGCTGAAGACTTGGTACGTGAGAAAACTAATTTAATAAAAGACATCTGGCAGTGCAGTCTGTATCCATAAGTGTTTATTTTCTATTTAATTAATAATAATAAAAAAAATAAATAAAAATAAAAATAATCCATTTTATTTTTTAATGGCGCCTTTCAGGGCTCTCGACTATACCTACAAAAGTTAAAAAGACACAACATATAAAGCCTAAAATAAAATAAAATCAGACAGACAGAATTAAATACATTTAAAAACTTTTGTTTATTCTTCCAGAACGCATAAAAAGATAAGCCAACAAAGAAATATGAAAGAGAGGTCAGGAATGAACAAGTGTAAGGAGGTGGGTTTTAAAGCCGGGTTTTAATGGTACAGAGACGGTCGATATGGAGAATTTGAAGGGATAGGGAGGGTGTCCCAGAGAGACGGAGTCGAGTGGATAAATGCTCCTCTGGGACAGGGACAGTGAGCCGGCCGGCTGAAGAGCATCGGGGGGTGCGAGCAGGACTATATGTTTTAAGCAGATCTGAGATATTTGATGGGGCGAGACCATGTAGAGCTTTAAAGGTCATTAGTACTAATTTAAATTAAATACGGTAGTTGACGGGGTGCCAGTGAAACTCTTTAAGTTCTGAGGTGATGGAGACCTGGAGATGAGAGTGAAATAGTTTCTGTGGTAAAGCGAAAAGAATAGAATGACCGTAATCTAGTCTGGATGTTACCAACTGGACTGGAATAGCTGTGCTGGACTGACTGAGGAATGGACTCCTCCGGTGGAAGTATGCAGATCATGTGATATTGGAAATGTGATCAATTAGTGCCATCACCTCTTAAATCTTTCTAGAAAACAAGACATATTAATATCTGTAAAATCCTGGCAATGCTAATAAGTCGAAGAAACAGAAAAGGGCCCTCGCTGGTCACATGACAAGGGAACAGGGTTGCAGGTCTTACAGTCTCTCTCTCTCTCTCTCTCTCTCTCTCTCTCTCTCTCCGCTTCAGGCCTTTTTCACTGTCAACAGCAGAGATGAGATAAGATAAGATAAACCTTTATTTGTCCCACGATGGGGAAATTTACAAGAGGAGATAATTAGCAATTAACTATAGATAATTTGCAACCATTTCCCTGATCCGCGTCTCTGTGCAGGCTCCGCCCATCATGCCCTCGCGAGCTGTAAACTTTATTGTCATGAAAGCAGTGTGCATTATAACATTTATAAACCTGTAAATGTCATTATCTTCTTACACAGCGTAGTGTCTGTTTGATGAATATAATATATGCATGAAGTTCATCTCTGCCGTTTCTGAACTTCTTCTCTGAACTTAATTTAAATTAACTTCTCTGAACGTAATAGGTTTTATTTTCACCCTTAACTTTCGTACAGTGTATGTTTTTCGTTTTAGTTTCCTCTTCACACATTTTATTCTTCACACGTCATTTTAGATTTAAGCCTCCGCTTGCTGAATGCATGTGAGAAAATGAGTCGGTGCTCGTTGTGCAAACGAATCGACTCGTTCAGCTTTAATTCCTGTGAAATGTAACGATGACCTGGGTGATTAATTCTGGTGATTAACAAAGTAAATAGTACAGCTAGTGATTAATGTACATGTAAACACTTAGATGCGCAGTGCTATATGTTGTCTGTCTGTCTGCATGTTCTCTTGGTGTTTTTGGTTCTGACTTCATTTCCTTTTCTAAGCTCATGGATACTGATGAATTGGGATGAATTTTTGCATAAGGTTGGTGCATGGTGCTCCGTGGTGGACTGTGGTGGACTTCCATCTGACACAACTTACATTTAGTAGTTCCAGGTGTTTAAAGTGTTAAATTTATCCTCAGCTCTTATTTATTCCACACATTTCAACTCACAAAAAGCATCATAGAGTATTTAATATTAAATCTTAAATCTCCACTTCTACATTCCCAATAATTATTTTACCATTTTATACTGTAATATATATATATATATATATACACACACACACACACACACACACACACACACAAAGTGTTTTTTTTCTAGACTTCATCTGCATTTGCAGCGAGGAGGAGACAAACCACATTTAAAAAAGTATACTCGGTACTCTACAAGTCAAAAAGCAGAAATAAAAATAAATCATGTTGGATGTAGGACCGCTGTGTGATGTTATTATAACTGTTTCTCTCTTGTTAATTTTTAAAGGTCATGCTACTGAAAACAATACTGCTACAAATCTCAGTGAGTATATTCATCTCTTCGCTCTGTCAGCTGATCTGTTCTTGTTTATCATTCACATCTGAATGTACAGTATTTCATTCTGCACACAATATAGAAATGCATTACCAAAAAACTTCAACATGAAACATCATGATGTTAAACGACTGCAGCCCGACTCGAGTCGAAACACGGGACAAAAAAAACCTCTCAAAACACAGCTCTTCCACAAACACCTGATATTAAAAAAAAGGGGCATGCGATCAGATAATGATCAGATTTAATAATCCTGCAGAGCAGCTGTTTTTTAGTAATACTATAGCTCCAAATATACTTTCATAACAACAACTAAATATGATTTCTCTTTTTTTAGCTAAAATCTCTGCAGCTCAATATTCAAATGTGATTTTGAGTTCTAAAACAAAGAGCCGAGTTCAATGCTTTAAATTATTTATTCATTATCTTCTGCTTTATCCTCTATTAGGGTCGTGGGGGGGTTCCCCATGTCCATCCAGGGGAGAACGTTTCGGGCGCTGGGCAGATACACCCAGGACAGGACGCCAATCTATCACTGGACACACACTCACTCACACAGACACACTCTATATGGGGCAATTTGGAGAACTCAATTGACTTGATCTATGTTTTTGGACTGTGGGAGGAAACCGGAGAACCCAGAGGAAACCCACGCGGACACGAGGAGAACATGGAAACTCCACCCAGTTTGGGATTGAACCGAGAATCCCTAGCGCTGAGAGGAGAACATGCTAAACCACTAAGCCACCGTGCCGCCCATATATGGATTTATTAAAATAATAGAAAGCGATTATATCCAGTGGACTGAGTTCAGCTCTAAATTTTATATTCATTTTATTTTAGATGTTTACTATAAAACTCCATGTCATTTTTGTTCTTTTGTAGATTTTCCAGCAAACAATACCACCGGTGTAAATAGCACCGAGAAATATGATCATAATACCTGTGAGTATATCAGTAATATCCTGCATTCACTCAACACCAAGATGTTCTGCTCATTCAGCAACAATAAAACATAAATAATCCATCCATTCATTATCTTCCGCTTTATCCTCTACTACAGTCGGGGGGAGGGGGGGGGGGTCGTTTCAGGCATTGGTCAGATACACCCAGGACAGGACGCCAATCTATCACTGGACACACACTCACTCACACAGACACACTCCATATGGGGCAATTTGGAGAACTCAATTGACTTGATCCATGTTTTTGGAAACCCATGCGGACACGGGGAGAACATGGAAACTCCACCCTGATGGGGATTCGAACCGGGAATCTCTAGAGCTAAGAGGAGAACATGCTAAACCACTAAGCCACCATGCCGCCCACTCTGAACTCACTTTAATAAAAACTCTACAGTTTTACGAACAGAATATTTGTGAAGAAATCTATAATTTGGCGGCACGGTGGCTTAGTGGTTTAGCATGTTCTCCTCTCAGCACTAGGAAATTCCCGGTTTGAATCCCCATCTGGGTGGAGTTTCCATGTTCTCCCCGTGTCTGCGTGGGTTTCCTCCGGATTCAACGGTATTCATGTTATTTTAGATGTTTACTATAAAACTCCATGTCATTTTTGTTCTTTTGTAGACTTTCCAGCAAACAATACCACCGGTGTAAATAGCACAGAGAAGCCTCCTGAGAACCCCTGTGAGTATATCAGTAATATCCTGCATTTACCCAACACCAAGATGTTCTGCTCATTCAGCAACAATAAAACATAAATTATCCATTTATCCTTTATCATCTACTAGGGTTGGGGAGGGGGGGGGGTCAGGCACTGGTCAGATACACCTAGGACGGGGCACCAATCTATCACTGGACACCAACTCACACACACACACACACACACAAATAAATAAATAAATGAATACTACCACTACTACTACTAATAATATATTTAATTGGATTTATTAGCATAATATTTCAATCCGATTTTTTCATTGGTCCTAAGTCGTCCTACTCATTACTTCACTCCATCATCTTTAGATTATTGGGCCATGAAATGATAAAGAGTTGATTTATTAATATATTCCACTCTGTGTGAGTGTTACACTCGCCTACCCAGAGAATAAAGCAGCTGCGCATAGAAAGCGCAGAGCCGTCGCGCTCAAACGCGCTGAAGGGAGCCAGGCACGCAGGTAACAGGGAATTGGAATTTATTTTAAAGGTGTAGAGACACCACAAAACACAGGTACGACAAGTGAACATAAACTAAACCACGAAGTGCACCGAGTACAGGGAAAGAAGGAAATAAATACAAACGAAAACCAATCACGTGCACAAAACCACCAATGAACAGAAAGAGACAATTAAACAAACTAAATGACTAATTAAAGTAAATGACCAAACATGGAACAGGTGCCCTAGGCACCCGTTACAGTGAGGAGAACATGTTAAATTTCTAAAGTGACCCTATGCTTTTCTGCTGTTGTAACTTTATCTCTCTATGATCTAATTGTACACGATGCCACGTCATGTTTAAAGTGTCATCGCACTGAGTGAGTCTCCACCTTTATGCAAATGAGTTTATTTATATATTATGAATACATTAACACAACCTCTGTAGTGAACAGAGATTAATCTCTTTCTTATTTACTCATTTATTACTAAATTACTTTTTTTTCCTTTCATGAAAATGTCGTCCCCTCCAAGTATAATTTTAAGAAGCTGAATTTCAAAGATTCAAGGAAAATTCTGTTTCATGGACCCAGTTTACCCTCAGTGGTAGAATAATTCATTCATTCATTCATTATGTTCCGCTTTATCCTATGTTAGGGTCACGGGGGGGGTTCCCCATGCCTATCCGGGGGAGAACATTTTGGGAGCTGGGCAGATACACCCAGGACAGGCCACCAATCTATCACTGGGCACACACCCACTCACACACACACACACACACACACTCTACATGGGGCAATTTGGAGAACTCTATTGACTTGATCCATGTGGGAGGAAACCGGAGAACCCGGAGGAAACCCACGCAGACACGGGTAGAACATGGCAACTCCACCCAGATGGGGATTCAAACCGGGAATCCCTAGTGCTGAGAGGAGAACATGCTAAACACTAAGCCACCGTGCCGCTCCGCACAAATTCACGTTTATTACATTTTAAAGTTGGTTGTTGATTTATTTGTTAACTTTAAAGTGATTTATTTACAGTGAGAAGCTTCCGTTTGATTTAGAAATTAAGACAGAATGCAGAACAGAGTTCTGAGACCTGCACCCTGTACGTTTGGGTTTCCTCTCATCGTTACGATGGTTCTTTTATTCGCTCAGTGTCTGAGTTCTTATTCATCCCACAGGTTGTTAAATGTACTGAGGTTGTCAGTGCTGCCTCTCGGTGGTGGGACTGTCACGGTGGACGTTTCAGGACCATGAAATATTAATGTTGCTTTTCTCTTTAAGGTTCAAAATTCATTCTCTTCTTCTTATTGGGGTTTATAAGCTCGGCGGTCCTTCTGTTTTCTGCTGTCTGCTTCGTCATCATTTGTCAAAGGTACCGTGTGATTCAGATTCTCTGATTTCTGGATACTTAATACCTAATTATATATTTTTGTCATTATTATGAATAAAAATGATGTGGGAGCGGCACGGTGGGTTAATGTAATGAGTGCAATCATTATCTCACTCTCTCTCTCTCTGTCTCTCTCTCTCTCTCTGTCTCTCTATCTCTCTCTCTCTCTCCAAATGCAGAATACATAAATTAAGACATAGAAAGAAAAGTAAAGACAGCATCACCATGCAAACTTTTAAAAATCATTGTGACCAAGTAAGAATGTTTTCTTTTTTAATTCTTATTGATTTTATTTTAATGAAAACATTTAAAACATGAAGCGTTTATAAGGATTAAACATTAAACTCTCTGTAGTCACGTTTACAGATTTTAAAATGTCATTTTACACATCTATATATTGTATTTTTTGTATTTAAAAAAAAAAATTCTAATTTTCTTCTTTAAAATTGAAATTTAAATGATAACTTTAAAATAACGGGGTAATCGGCGTCCGTGACCCATCATTTCGTTCTTACCTCATGTACCACATGTGATATTAATGATAATAACATTTTCTTGAATCTTGAATTATTTAATCATTAATTCTTCTAAAGATAATCCAGACCGAGGACGAGGAGGCTGCAGCGGCAGATGAACAGACCCCGCTTCAAAGACAACCTGCTGATGACATCACGGTCCCTGTTCCTGATGGGAGCGAGGCGAAGGGCAACGGTGTCACGCAGGAAATGACCGAGGGAGCAGGAAAAGAAGTGGAATACGCCTCAATAGACTACTCTCTTTTACAACAGCGGAGCGAGGGGGAGCCGCGGGCCCAAGCTGCCGAGACCGATTACGCAGAGATCAAGTTCAAAAAACCAGGTGACAAAGAGAACGCCAAGGCCTCGCAAGACAAGGTGGGGGACGATGCAGAGAGGCAGAATGAAGTGGAGGGTGGGGGTCAGGGGGGTGTGTCTGGGGCGGGACTGCATCAGAACGAGGTAGATAAGGTTGGAGGCACTAAAGTTGTGGTTGGTACGGATGCGGGGGCCGACGTGATGGACGGAGCCGATGTGATTAAAGGTCAGGATCTTAAAGCTCAAAATCATTTAGTTCAGGATCTTAAAACTCTGGATATTGAAGCTCAGAATCCTGATGCTCAAGATCTTAATGCACAGGATCCTAAAGCTCAGGATCCTAAAGCTCAGGACCTTAAAGCTCTGGATCTTAAAGCTCTGGATCTTATAGATCAGGATCTTAAAGCTCATGATCTTAAAGCTCAGAATCTTATAGATCAGGATCTTAAAGCTCAGGATCTTGAGGGTGTGGTATCTCAGTGAGTTGGGTATTGGGCTCTCAATCATAAGGTTGTGGGTTCAAATCCCAGGTTCATTGAAGTTATCAATGTGGGTCCTTGAGCAAGACCCTTAACCCTCATTGATCCAGGGGGCGCTGTAAATGTAAATTAAAATGTAAATAAAGCTCAGGATCTTAATGCTTAGGATTTTGTGTCACATGATCTTAAAGCGGCACGGTGGCTTAGTGGTTGGCATGTTCTCCTCTCAGCACAAGGGATTCCCGGTTCGAATCCCCGTCTGGGTGGAGTTTCCATGTTCTCCCCGTGTCTGTGTGGGTTTCCTCCGGGTTTTCCGGTTTCTTCCCACAGTCCAAAAACATGGATCAAGTCAATTGAGTTCTCCAAATTGCCCCATATAGATTGTGTCTGTGTGAGTGAGTGAGTGTGTGCCCAGTGATAGATTGGCGCCCTGTCCTGGGTATATCTGCTCAGCGCCCAAAACGTTCTCCCCTGGATGGGCATAGGGACCCCCCCCCCCCGCGACCCTAAAAGAGGATAAAGCGGAAGATAATGGATGGATGGATGATCTTAAAGCTGGTTGTAAGGATTTGTAATTCAGGAATTCGAAGCTCAGGATCTTGCAGACAGTTCTTTTTTTCGATGATCTTGTTTTTCCAGTAAGCATCAGGATGGAGCTCTCAGTGAAGCATAGGCTCCGGTCAGAACTCTGACCCTAAATAATGTAAATGTAGATATCTTTGTAACGCAGTGCGTTCTGACTGTTAATAACACACATAATACGTCTCTATTCCCTGAAGGACCTGCTTCATGGCACGGCTGCAGTTCATCTGCAGAACCTTTTTGTACATTGTGAATTCTTTCTGTTAACTGCTGTGTATTTCTGTCTCACAGAGCTGGAATGAGTTTAAATCTATTTTAAATACATTTTTTTTTCTGTCTGGCAATTAAGTCTTCAAATATTTTCTTCTGTAAATACAAACTGTACATGAGAATTCAGTGAAGACGTCATTATTAAAGATGATAAACTCATAGTAAAGCTTTCGAACACTGTTCAACCCCGAACTTAACCCTGCCGTCTTTTACCTCGGGTTTTATTTTATTCTTCTTTTTTTTAAGATTATAAGTTAATGAGGTCAAAGTGTGAGAACTGATAAATAAGAACTAGAACAGGTTTGGTTAAAAAGGTTTGTTTGTTCTGATTTCATGCTTTTTAAGCTGCATTCACACTCACGTTCAGGGTGATTGATTTATAGAGCACTACACTGCAAAAAATGAAAAAATAAAAATTGATTTTCAAGTCCAATAAATAATCAAGTTTTTAGAAACTTTTTCTTATTTTAAGAAATCTTAACAAGATAAATTTACTATATTGGCAGATCGTTTTAATAATTATAAGTAAATTATTTCGTGTACATTTTTACATTTTTAAATAGTTTTTTTTTGCAGTGTTTTATTGGTTCCTTTCGTCTATCTGCAGAATTTCTGATAAAATTGATTAAGTAAAAGTTCCCAAAAATACATATTACAGTTGTGTTATGTGTTATTCTGTGTACATTTCTTTATTCTATTTCTAAATATATCTAATCTAAAATAATAATATTTATTATTCTGTTTTACTTGTTTTTAAAAATAACATGTAATGTCTCGTTAAATCTGCTCAAATGTAAAGTTCAGAGTCTCCGAATATAAAAATTCATGCTGCTGTTCTATTAGAGATCCCTCATGTTGAGGTTCCAACTCGAACAGACCATTATGAGGAACTCCTCTACGCCATCTACCGTCCAAATAGCGGTATTGCAGCATTTAATGTATTTTTTCAGCCACTTGAACCTGATGAGAATTTTGCGATTTTTGCGAAATGAAAAGCAAAAATAACTAAACTAATGACGTGTTCTGTGAGGGACCCTTTACTGTGAAGACAATTAAAGACATTTTAAAACTCAACCATACAAATTTCGTTCAACCTGAAAAAGTGCGTAGTCTTGCTGTAAGAATCAGATAGTCCGGAGCTTCAGAGCATCAGCAGGTTTCTCAGTGATGGCCTGGTGTTTATTATAGTAATTAATATGGTCTGGAGTCTCTTAACATCATGAAACTGACAGCGTTCCATCCTTACAAGCTTCCATGAAAACATCAGGAAACCCACGTGGACACGGGGAGAACATGCAATATAACGTGCAATATTTTGAGATGAATTAGGACGGAGATTATGAACCAGGTCGTCTCATCCGCGCTCGTGGATGAATGTGCAAAAGTTCTGTGATGTTAGAGCGCCACCTTGTGCTCTTATCGAATACTTCTCATGAAGCCTCTTTACTAAAGGCGCAACATTTTAACCGAAATCTTTTCACTTAAAAAAAAAATTAATATTCATAATTAAATATAAAAAAATATTTGGACATGTCAAGATTTACTGAATGTATTTATAAACTTTATTATTTATGTTAAATTTTATGTTACTTTTGTGAGGACATCAGGTCTGTGTGAGGAAGGCCGGGTCAGAGAGATCACTGAAATACAACACATTTACACTCTCATTAAAAACCTGATCATTAAAAAGTCAAAATGTAGTAATCTGAAACATTAATATTAAACATCACACCTCACATTTTGATGAACGAATGAAAAGTCTCTAATTAATGACTTTAAATCAAACATGTTAATAATGTAAATAACAAGTTTCACTAATGTGAGTGATTGTAACTTGCTCATATGTCTGTAATCAGATTAGTGTTTATAGGATTAGGATGTTCCACAACGCAGAACCTCATTAATCAGGTCACTCTGGTCTCTGGTCTGGTCTCCGGAATGTATACGTTCACCTCGGAACCCGGAGCTCCTCACTGATTCACGCTGAGATTCTGAGGACTGTTCTTAAATTCTCAGGTGAGTGGAATCTACCTGAATGTTTATATGACAATGATCAGTTATGTGTGTGTGTGTGTGTGTGTGTGTGTGTGTGTGTGTGTGTGTGTGTGTGTGTGTGTGGACTTATAAAGCCCTTGTGGATTAGTCCATCTATTACAAATATGAAAACAAAATCAAGAACATAAGATTAAAAATCTATGGTCAGAACCGACTTAACAATTGTAATGGTATTAAAAACTTTGACTTTGATGATGGAACTGAGATAATGATCGCATTATTATTCCCAATGCTTTGTTTTTACACTCCTCTGATCATACAGATGCGGTTTGTAGTCCTACAGTTCCATTCTGTAGTCCATCTGTTCCTCTGTTAGTCTCCTTTACTCTGTTTACTCTTTAATCAGGGATTATTTGGGTGGTGGATGATGCTCAGTACTGCAGTGACACTGATATGGCGGGTGGTGCAGGTGTGTGTTGTGCTGGTACCAGTGGATCAGACAACCAGAACCAGAATTCAAAAAGATCCTGCACAACAAACATGGCCCTCATATGAAAACATAAACATGGCCCACATGTCCCGAAACATCTGTGAGCCACAAATGGCACACATCTGGTAAAAATTACATGATCACATACACGTGGCCCTTATTACAATGCAATCCATGTGGGCCAGATAAAAACCAGGGATGTGGGCATTCAACATGGCATTGATGTTATTTTAATTTCTTGTAGCTGACAAGAAGATACAGTATGGCTGATGTTCTAAAGAGCCTTAACCTCCTCGAGACTCTGAAAGAATCCATCGAGAAGAACAATATTTCCGACATTAAGGATGCGGTTGAAGATCTGCTGATAAGTCGGATCAACATGGCCGTGACTGGAGTGAGGGGTCCTGAGAAAAGCGCATTGATGAATTCCCTCAGAGGACTCGGGGCTAACGATAAAGAGTCGGCTCCCTGCCCCTCTGCCGCAGCCCCGGAGGAACTGGCTGTGTTTCCTCATCCCAAACAGCCTGATTTTCGTGTATGGGACCTGCCTGCAATCTCCACTGATCCTTCATTCGATCCAGAACGTTACGCTGAGCGTTATAAAATCTCACGATACAATGCCATCATCATGACCTTCACACAAACTCCTCATCCAAATGCGGTGGCCGTCTGGAACGAAGCACACTCTCTAAAGAGAGAAACCATCTACTTTACATTACTGGCATCTAAGGACGACACTGAGGAAATCCTGGAGGCCAAAAAGAAGAGCTGCATGGAGGTGCTGAGGGCCGAAGGAGTGTCTTTGCCGAAAGTCTTTCTCGTGCACCCCCGTGCTTTAGAGAAGTATGACTTCCCGAAGCTCCTTGAGGTGTTGCAGGGTGATCTTCCAGAAATGAGAGCTTATTCTCTTCTGCTGGCACTGCCTGCGTTCTCCATGTCCGCCGTCGCCCAAAAGAGGGATGCCTTTAAGGCCCTGGGCTGGGCCACAGCTTCACTTTCTGGTGGGGTGTCTGTTATCCCCGTGCCATTTGTTGCCTCAATGGTTGATGCTAGTCTGGCTGTGCGGATCTTAACTAAAGCTCAGATATCTCTTGGTCTGGACGACGAGTCTGTGGAGAGGCTGGCACAGCAGAAGGGCATGGACAGCGTTGGACTTAAAGCACTGCGGACCTGCGTTCTATCAGTGGAGGTCAGCAAGAGCGAAGTCAAGAGACGCCTCTCTGTGGCTGAGAAAGATAACTGCACCACCAGCACCAGATTAGTGGAACTGGCCATGCCACGGCACGCCAGAGCGATCAGCCGCTCGTTCACCGTCATGCTGCACACTATCAACACGGCGGTAGAGGACATGTGTGCGGACGCTGAGAAGATTGTAGCTTTAGCAACGGGACAGTCCAAGTAGCTGTAAAGCTGAAGAATATACTCCACACTACGGCTTCATTAATGATGTTAATTATGCTTCATCCAGAGTTTACTTTCATTTAACCACCATGATTACGAACATTAACACACTTTGCTCTTGGAGTGTCTTTGTAGGTCGACCACTGGAAGGGTTATAATGGACCTGATGGTCATCTGATGGACTGTCTGGGTGGCAGTACTGTGTAAAACCATGATATTTTTAATCTAATCCATTAAAATGCAGGAACGGGTGAATGGTCCCATGTTGCTCGTTGCATTTGCATATTTTCACAGTTGAAGGACTGTGACTCACATGTTCTCATTTTTAAGGTTAAATTGGACGGTGAGGTGGAACAGACGTGCAACACCTTTAAGTTTTGGTTTTAAAAAACAGAGGAACACGAGTTGATCATGTACATTAAAGTCAACTTAAAGTGATGGACTGTACCAACACACGGAGGAATCTGTCCTCCACGTTTAACCCATCCCAACTCACATCATATAACTGTTTCACGTGTATTGACACAGATGCTGGAACTTTTCACCATGAACTGTATTTTTGAATATTATTTATTTTTATTAGTTCTTCTCGTTTTCTCACACTGTCTAATACCTTCCTAAAGTATTAACATACTTATTTGTTCATTCGTTCATAATCTTCCGCTCAATCCTGTAGCAGGGCTGTATGGTGGTGGTGTTGGTGCCCCATACCCATCCGGGAGCGAACATTTCAGGCGCTGGACAGATACACACAGGAAACAGACGAGCATTAAAGAATTCTCTGGTCTCTAATGTAAATATCTTTCCATGTCAATATTGAGTAACAAATGAAATCTATTTTTAATCACTGTTTTTTTTATTTTATTAACCTATTGAGTAATTTATTTAGTAATAAGTATAATAATAGGCAGCAAAATAATAAATAAATAAGTGTTCATTATTAATAATAATGGCTTAAATCAAGTACTCTGTACTTTAATGAAGTTCTAAGGGACTTAATTGTTTGCATTTGTTGCAGCCGCTGCGGTGAACGTCTGAGGTGAGTACAGTACGTTCCGCTCCACTTCAGTTATTTGACAGTTTTTGTTGCCAGTCACTTTGAATGAGAATCAGAATCAGAATCAGTTTTATTTGCCAAGTATGTTACACACACAAGGAATTTTGTTCCAGCATGATGGTGTCTCTCTTGAAATTTCAATTTACTGTATTTACAATTTATACAATTATATTTACAAATAACAAATCAGCTGAACAATATGATACATATATTATAGTATAAATATATATGGGAAGGTGCATTTCTGCTGTAGTGAGGGTTATAAGCTGTTTATAAGTCTGATGGCGTGAGGACAGAAACTGTCCGAGTGTCTGGTTGTTTTGGTGTACAGTGATCTGTATCGTCTGCCGGAGGGGAGGAGCTGAAATAAATTGTGTCCAGGGTGTGAGGGGTCCATGATGATTTTCTCTGCCCGTTTCCTGGTTCATGAAGGTTTAAGGTGTTGGTACACAGAGTGGTGCAGTGGTTAGCATTAGAATGTCCAGGGTTCTGGGTTCTGTTCAGAGGTAGAACACAGACTTCCTGGGTTTGCTTGGGTTTCATGGAGCTTTGGTTCTAAAACGTGTTTCAGGATGAACTGAGGACACAGATTCTAACAGCCTGACCTGCAGAGACTGAAATGGGTTGTGGTGGGGGAGGGGTGGTGTAGTTGAATGTATTCAAGTATTTTATTTGTCATTCCACAATATAAAGTACAGTACAGTATATGTGGAAGGAGACGGCGTTCTCCAGGAACAAGGTGCTACACATAACAGCCAGTACACAACCAACATAAAGAGCACATGTGCAAACACAAGGGTCGCAATAAATACAGGACGATACACAGTCCAGTCAACAGTAAACATTCAGTAATGTATGAAGTAAACCCTGAGTTTGATTTGTAAACAGATAACATTAAGTGAAGAGGTAACAAGTTCAAGTTCAAGTTATTTATTTATGTTGCGCTTTTTACATCAGTATATATTCATTCAGATTATATTAATATAATCATATTTCACAACTCTTTAGAGTATTACACAGGCGTTTGTGTGAGTTCGGCTCTCCTCCAGTGATGATTCCTCAGGCAGTGGCCACATTTATGAATGAAAAGATGCTGATTGGAGCCATCAGAGTCGGCAGTTTGGACTGAGTGTCGTTTGACCCTCTTTCTGGACTTCAGGGTGGTGGTCGAAATTCCTGGGACTTCTAGTGTTACTCTATATACTATCTTATTAAATATCTTCTAGCTCATTTTTTTTTTCAACTCACAAGCTGTTGCTACAGGAAATAGACTAGTGCGCAACATATTCGGGTTGGGGGTGTGGGGACGGGGGGTGAGAATTAGCATATTTTTTGAATCACTACTGGGAATAGATCTTTTTTTGTTTTCTGTTTGGGTAATCATGCAAGTGCACTGTTTTAAGAGCGCCGTTTTGTTGAGTTAGCGTTTCATTGAATATGTGCTTCTGCTTTAAAGCAATTAGCTTAATAATGTTTTAACGTCGAAGCTGAATTGGATTCAGGTGAGTTCATCTTTATGCACTTTATGACTTATATATATATCGTTTCATTGCAGCAAAATTGAAATTGGCTTTTTGTTTAAAAAAATAGAAATATATAAAGATGTATAAAATGTGAGTAGGAAATAATGGCGTGTACTTTTTAATAAAAAGGAAACAGATTCAGTAACCAGAATGTTATTTTGATAACTTCTGCATTTTAACTGTTTATAAAAAGGTCACTGTGGTAGACATTAATACAAACCTGATACTGATAACAAAACACGCAGCCGAAACAATCCAGATTTAGATTTTTAATTTAATTCACGGTGGTACTTTTATGTTTGGAAACTCTTAAGAAATTTTCCATATTTTTGGATCGATGAGCAAAAATCATCAGAATGTTTTATTAAAGATGTAAAAGTGAATCAAATGAACAAATTAATGGCTGATTTATTTATTAAATGTAATGAACCAGGATATAATGTGGTTTCCGGCTGGCAGATTGCTGTCTGGTTTTGTTTCGTTTTCTATTTTTCACCCAGTTAAGACCACTAAAGGTCATTCTGTCGTACTCCGTTTGTCCAAATCTGACCCTCTGGGTCTAATCAGGATTTTGAATTGTAAAAAAAAATGGGGTTTAAAATGATAATAATATTAAAAAAAGACTTTTCATCAGGTGCTGTGGTTATTAAATATCATCAGAACCTCATACATTTTTTTTATTAAACAATGGTCTGTTTTATTAAACTCAGAATACGGTGATGCAGTGTGTACCCATCCAAGGAAGAGAAGTGTGGAGCTACAGAGTAGATTTTCAGAAGTTAGTTTTCTTACTTGTCTTGTTTTACAAAATTCAGTATCAGCATCTATTACTGCTCTCCCACATCCCATTTACCTACTGTAAACTTCTCAGACGTTAAATAAAAACTCTTGAGGCCTACGTTGGGGCTAGAGGCCTTCGACACATGGCTCTGCAACCTGTACGTTAGTCATATTTGGTTGTGTTCGATTAATTCAGAAATAACGATCAGAACCCTCCATCCATTATTAGGGTCGTGGGGGGGGGGGTTGTTCCCCATGCCCATCCAGAGGAGAACGTTTCGGGCGCTGGGCAGATACACCCAGGACAGGGGGGCAACCTATCACTGGGCACACACTCACACAGACACATAAATCCCCATCAGTAAATAACCATCTGTACACATACACACTTTATATGGGGCAATTTGGAGAACTCAGTTGACTTGTTGATCCATGTTTTTGGACTGTGGGAGGAAACCGGAGGAAACCCACGCAGACACGGGGAGAACATGGAAACTCCACCCAGATGGGGATTCGAACCGGGAATCTCTAGTGTTGAGAGACGAACGTGCTAAACCACTTAGCCACCGTGCCGCCCCTACGATCAGAACCCTGATTTGTTTTAAATCTTCTGTTTTAGTTGTAGCACAGTTTGTGATTGTTTTAGAGACGCACTGTATGATTACAGCCTGACGTTATTCTAGAGCTGGTTCTCCATCAGTAAATAACCATCTGTACTTTCTGCAGCCGTTTTACTTTTAAACATCATCTTGTTTGAGGAGAACAATCACCTCGTGTGAACTGTTTGTGCTGTTGATAACACATTCCTGTTTTTAAAGCGCAGATTATTTAATACAGAATTAAAGAGCGGTGTAGTTTTCTTTCCTACTTTATTGTAAGCGACACTTCTAAGAATAGCACAATGATAAGTTTCATAACTGTTCAACCACAAAGCTCACAGGTACAGAGAAAGTCTTCTGCAGCTGGCGATGAGCGGATGTCTGTAAACTGTAAAACTATTTGCATGTGGACAAATCCAATTAAAAAATGATTTATATTTTATATTTTAGCCAAAACACAATGCATTCAGCTGGGAGAGCATCCTTTCTACTGGGTATGTATTAGGTTTAATTATAATATTAATAATATAAAATATTAATAATAATATGTTTTGTTTACACTTACTGATACCATGTATAATAATAATAGTGCTTTAGTAATTATTAAGGCTGTTAAGTGATAAATTATCTCATAATCAGTTTTAATCTGTGTATAATGTAATGAGATTATTATGTGGGTTATTTCTGATGTTGCTGTTGTATTTATACTGGTGTGTCTTTTTTTTTTTCTTTACAGTCACACTGTGTGTGTACAACTCATTTGCTAACGAAGAAAAAAAAAATATAGAAATCAGTGAAACACCTGTAACCAGGCTTGAGGGATCATGTGTTACAATCAAATGCATGTATAAATATATGAAAGATATGACCCTGCTCTGGTTTAAAGATCCTGAATATGATGATGAACGCAGTAGGTTTGATGGTACGATTGTATATAGTAACACAGGTGAGCGTCCGATTTCCCCAAACTACTCAAACAGAGTGAATTTCACCCAAGGCCCAATTTACAACAAAAGAGCCCAATGCTCAATAAGAATAAATGATTTACAAATGAATGACAGTGGAAATTACAAATTCAGGTATATAAACAATGTTACCAATGATAAATTCATGAGTGACCCACTGCTGCTGACAGTGAAGGGTGAGTATTTATTTTAGTCTTAATTTAGAGGTGAAAGTTTTTATAGGTGGCGTGGGATTCAGATTCATTTGTTCTGTTATTCCCAAAGAAAATCATTGCAAGGTTCGAATAGACCCTCCGAAGCCGAAGCTCACAGTAAAAGAAGGTGAACGGGTCACAGTTAAGTGTTTCACATCAACGTCTTGCGAGTTGAAACCTAAATGGCTTCAGTCTGATGTGAAGCTCACGTCTGAGGGAGCGAAACGTTCAAAGAGCGATGTGTTAACGTTCACTGCGGAATGGAATTATAATAAGATCAAATTAATCTGCCATGTACCTGAACAAACTGATGACTGCTTAGTCAGGGACATCACTCTGGATGTGGAATGTGAGTAAGAAGTTGCCCTTCTTGTGTCTATGTTGCCCTTAAAGTTTCTTCATGTTGCTATACGCTGTAGATACATTGCAAAAAAACTAAAATGTGTCCAAAAATAAGAAAAATAAACTCAAATCAAGAAAAAAATTATAGAAATCAAGTAAAATTATCTGCCAATATAGTAAGTAAATAATTTAGAAATATTTTTTTAAATTATAATTATAAAATCTAGATTATTTATCTTACTTAGCAATCTCTAAAGTGGGCCGTGTTAATGTATTTATATGAGGGCCACATTCGGCTCACGTACATCACAGTGAAGGCCCAGGTGTCTTTTTTTTAGCCAGATGTGGCTCACATCTGTATACTGTCTGGGTTGTGGATAAATGTGTAAGAATTCCCACCAACTCTGAAATCTTTTAGAAACTGAAATAGTTGTAATGTGTTGGTGTCCCGATACTTTTGACCATATATTGTTTAATATATGTAGAGTTTCTTTATGTGTCCTTGTTTGGACTTCAAACACTTTGCTTTAATAATATTTGTGCTCAAAAGCTTTACATTTACATTTACATTTAGTCTTTCAGCAGACGCTTTTATCCAAAGCGACTTACAAATGAGAACATCAGTCAGAAGTTCTGCAGAAAACCAACTGCACTGTAAATTCATCAAACCTGATTGTTATTTGATGCTATTTTTTATTTTTATTATTATTATAATTTTTTTTACACAACAGGTATTTGTTAAAAAGATGCTTCTTCAGTGGTCTATACGCTTTTAACTAATAAATCAAATGTTTTTTATGTTTCTGGATTTTTTTCTCTCTGATATTTTGAAGATAAACCGAGAGAAACGAAAATCACACAGAATCCAGTCAATAAAAATCCGAAAGAAGGAATGGATTTAACATTTCAGTGCTCAACGGATGCTAATCCTAAAGCTACTCTCACCTGGTTTAAAGATAATAAAATAATAAATTTTAATAATGAATATTTGGATTTAAAACATTTAACTGTAAATGACAGTGGAGTGTACCACTGTCAGGTCTCCAACAAATACGGGGCACTAAACTCAAGTAGGATCAGCATCGACGTCATTTGTAAGTATGATTATTCAGATTTAAAGAAACACACAACCCTTCAGAAATAACAAATAAAGCAATCATTTTAGCACAAAGATGAAAACAATTGAGATTAAAAACAAAATGCCTTTTTTTGCAGATCCTCCCAGAGAGGTCAAGATCAGGTCCTCATCGAATTGGATTCAAGTGCGTGATACAGTTAACCTCACGTGCTTAGCAAGTGAAAGCAACCCACTAGTTACTTCATATTCATGGTACAAAGACTCAAGACCAATAGGACAAAATGAAAATAAGAATGTGTTAATGATATCAGGAATAACTCGAAATGATGATGGTGTGTATTATTGTGAAGCTGGGAATTTTGCGGGATCAACAAAGTCACAACCCATGAAGATAACTGTACATTGTAAGTACATTAATGTCACATCATTCTGTCGTTGTGTCAGACACTCTGAGTGCAAATCAACACCACATTTAGAATTTCATTGATTATGTCTCTGATTTTATTAAGATGAAACCGTTTCCAGGCACTGATGATCTCTTACTCACGTCTGATGTTCAACCGTATGCTTGTGTTGTGCTGGTCTCAGTGGATCAGACACAGCGGTGCTGCTGGAGTTTTAACAACCTCATATCTCTAAAAATCATCCACCACCTAAACATCCCTCCACCATAGTCATCCTGCCTGCAGCATCATGTGATCATGTGATGAAGGATTAGAGAATGAACACAAACTGTGCAGCAACAGATGACCTCCTGTCTCTGATTCTGAAGGTGGAGCAGTAAGGTGGATGTGTGTAATAGAGTGCACTGTGGATGGTTACAGGGTTTAAACTCCAGCTGCACCACCATCTCAGTGTCACTGCAGTACTGAGAATCACCCACCACCCTAATAACACCTGCTCTGTGGGAGTTCAGTGTGTATTAATAGAACAGAAGCTAGAATCTGAAACAGTGATGGATGGTTCTATTGTATGAATGTGTTATATTTAAAGAAAAAAATTATAAATTATAGATTCATTCATTCATTCATTATCTCCCGCTTTATCCTCTAGTAGGGTCGCCATGGGGGGTGGTCCCCATGCCCATCCAGGGGAGAACATCTTGGCGCTGGGCAGATACACCCAGGACAGGGCGCCAATCTATCGCTGGACACACACACACTCACACACACACACTCTATATGGGGCAATTTGAAGAACTCAATTGACTTGATCCATGTTTTTGGACTGTGGAAGGAAACCGGAGAACCCGGAGGAAACCCACGCGGACATGGGGAGAACATGCAAACTCCACCCAGATGCGGATTCGAACCTGGGAATCCCTAGTGCTGAGAGGAGAACATGCTAAACCACTAAGCCGCCGTGCCGCCAAATTATAGATTTCTTTACAAATATTCTGTTCGTAAAACTGTGGAGTTTTTATTAAAGTGAGTTCAGAGTGGGCGGCATGGTGGCTTAGTGGTTTAGCATGTTCTCCTCTCAGCACTAGGGATTCCCGGTTCGAATCCCCATCAGGGTGGAGTCTCCATGTTCTCCCCGTGTCCGCGTGGGTTTCCTCCGGGTTCTCCGGTTTCCTCCCACAGTCCTAAAACATGGATCAAGTCAATTGAGTTCTCCAAATTGCCCCATATAGAGTGTGTCTGTGTGAGTGAGTGTGTGAGTGTGTGCCCAGCGAGAGATTGGCGCCCTGTCCAGCGCCCGAAACCTTCTCCACTGGATGTTCTCCCCTGGGGAACCCCCCTCTGTGACCCTGATATAGGATGAAGTGGAAGATGGATGAAGTTCAGAGTAATTTAATGTTAATAATGTTAACAGACAGATGTTTTTATGTTTGTGTATATTTTGTATATATAATTTATATCATTTATTTTTATCTCACTTTATTAACAGTTCGTCCAGAAAATACTGTCATCGACGGCATGAATGTTGTAAAGATCGGATCGAACCTTCATCTCAGTTGTGAAACTGAAGCGTCTCCTTCTCCGGATTCATATCACTGGTTCTTTAAACCAGAACACAAACAGAACTATGTCCGGCTTTTTAAGACGATTAAAGAATATGAGATTTCATCGGCGGGAGTGAAGAATGCTGGCAGCTACATGTGTCGTCCCACAAATGTTATTGGTAACGGAACTAATTCCACTGGATTCCAGGTTCGTGTCCTCTGTAAGTATATCGCCTTTACATTCTCTTTAATGTCCCCCCAGGGCGGCACGGTGGCCTAGTGGTTTAGCATGTTCTCCTCTCAGCGCTAGGGATTCCCGGTTCGAACCCCCATCTGGGTGGAGTTTCCATGTTCTCCCTGTGTCCGTGTGGGTTTCCTCCGGGTTCTCCGGTTTCCTCCCACAGTCCAAAAACATGGATCAAGGTCAATTGAGTTCTCCAAATTGCCCCATATAGAGTGTGTATGCGTGCGTGTCTGTGTGAGTGAGTGTGTGCCCAGCGATAGATTGGCACCCTGTCCTGGGTGTATCTGCCCAGCGCCTGAAATGTTCTTCCCTGGATGGACATGGGGAACCCCCCCCCCACCATGACCCTAAAAAAAAGCTGAAGATAATGAATGAATGAATGAATATTCCCTCCTCCATAGTAATAACCATCCCTGTCTTTGTGTGTTGATTATTATATAGGTTCACCACAGCTTTTGTAGCAACACTTTAGGGAAGGCCCTGTCACAGCTCACATCAGTTCTATTTAAAGGAGTGTTTTAATCATCTGTCCTGATATTTCTGTTTCAGATCCTCCGAAGCCACCTGTTCTAAACATGACTGACATCATTAACGAAGGCAAGCAGCTCGTTATAAACTGCGCCGTTGAAAGTTCACCCGAGTCCGAGGTCACGCTGAGCAGAACTACTTCCAACGCAAAGGATTCCATGTTAAGAAAAACTCAAAAAAACATCCTCACCTTCAGTCAGACGGTGTCTTTATCACACATGGGACAGTACACCTGCACCGCACGCAACTCAGAGGGTCAGAATTCCACTCAGCGCCACCTGAGGGTCCAATGTAAGTACAAAAGCTTATTTTTCTCTAATCATTAAGATCAAGGCGTTTTTTCTAAATGTAAGAAAATGTCCTCAGTTATGGGACCTGAAGTGTCTTTGCTCATTTACTCTCAGAAGACTTGATCGTTCCGTGTAAGTTGGGGCCGCAGTGGCTCAGTGGTTAGGACATTGGGCTATTAATCTGAAGGTTGGGGGTTCAAATCCCAGGTCCACTAAAGTTACCAGTGTGGGTCCCTGAGCAAGACCCTTAAGCCTCATTGCTACATCGCTGTGATTAACCTTGTGCTCAGCTTGTAAGTCGCTTTGGGTAAAAGTGTCCAATAAATGACCAAATGTAAATGTAATGCGTTAGTTACCCCTCTTGCACTTGCACGGCCCTGTCTTGGAGACAGTGGCCCGAGGCATGTAAGGTTTTTATAATACCTTTAAGTAATCAAGCAAAAATGAATTTGGTAAAAAAATAAAAAATAAAAAAAAAGATGAGTGAATAGTTCAGGGAACAGAGAAAATAACTATTTAATGAATGATTATGGGAATGAGTAGGAATGTCCCGTTGCAGGGTGAGCGGGGAGATTTGAAAAATGGGATAGTCAGCAGGGACATGTCATAAATTAATACCACCAAAGGGGGCAGAAAGCAGGACCAGATGGGGGAGAATGTTGAGATGTTCTGGTGGAAGGTCTCATCAGATAAAGGGACAGCTTACGCACATACACAGAAAAAGGACAGCCCACCTGAGGGTTATATAATGAATTCAGAGCTCTCTTATTAATGATGTTTCCTGTTTATTCAGTAACTCGCATTAAATAATTAATTATTCACTTTATTAAATTAGAATTTAATTTATTACATTCTTAAATTAATTAAACTAATAATTAATTAAATTCTGACCGTTGATGGGAACATAACAGGCAGCTCGCAGCATGTCGCCGTCCTGGATGTGATCCGGAAGTGCGGTGTGTTTATCTGTAAGGACGCACAGGTGGCGTGCAGTAAGACGTTACATTTTCTGGCTGGTTTAGGGGCTTGTTAGTAAGTCAGCTTACTCTCCGCTGCTTTAGTGCTCCCCCTAGTGTCTCAGCACGAACAACACAGCTGTTGAGGACAGTGTTGATAGGAGACTCCTCTTTAGACTTTTGTTTTTAAAATGAGATTTCTGTACGGTGCCGATGTTCTCTGAGGTACACGTCTGTGCACAACCACCATCGTAGGCGTGGCATCACCTGAGGTATGCTCTGGTATGTAGGGGTAATGTGCCATGTGACCTGTGGTTAGATGCGTGGTACACTGTGTGGAACGTTGGATGTGCTCGGGCCCTGAGATTTTAAACTGTGGTTTTGTTTACCATCATGCCATGTGGGTCACATGTTCTAAATTTTTATCTGAAAGCTTTTATTTGGCTAACCAGTGTTTTAACAGTTTGTGAACACAGTTCGTATCTGTGATTATCCTAGATGCCCCTAAGGATGTGCAAGTAACGGTTCATCCCAAAGGCGAGCCGACAGAAGGCGACAATGTGACCGTCACATGTGCCGCGACCGCCGATCCCCCTGTATCCAAATTCAGTTGGATAAAGACTCTCGGAGGAGAAGAAATGAAGCTAGCAGATGGCAGCAAGCTAACACTTAATCTTATGCGCTACTCTGATGCTGGCCGGTATTTCTGCCTCGCTGAAAATGAGCTCGGGATCAGTCGGTCCTCAGTATATATCAGAGTCAAGTGTAAGTAATCAATCTAATACTGATTCTTTTACTAAATGCATCTATAAACTGCACCACTGTAGACCACTGGGTCTAAAACTATTGTACGCAAAGTAGTAGATAATGGTATAAATATACAAGACATTATATTTTCCGGGGGCGGCATGGTGGCTTAGTGTTTAGCATGTTCTCCTCTCAGCACTAGGAATTCCCGGTTCGAATCCCCATCTGGGTGGAGTTTCCATGTTCTCCCCATGTCTGCGTGGGTTTCCTCCGGGTTCTCCGGTTTCCTCCCACAGTCCAAAAACATGGATCAAGTCAATTGAGTTCTCAAAATTGCCCCCTATAGAGTGTGTCTGTGTGAGTGAGTGTGTATCCAGCGATAGATTGGCGTCCTGTCCTGGGTATCTGCCCGGCGCCTGAAACGTTCTTCCCTGGATGGGCATGGGGATACACCCCCCCCCCCCGCAACCCTATTAGAGGATAAAGTGGATGGATAATTAAACATTATGGTTGCACTAAACTATATACAGTTGCATTATTGTGAAACTTAATAGAGACATAAAGACACGTTGGGGTCTTCAGTCATTAAATGTTAATGAAACCTGTTTGATCAGCATGATGTCAGAACTCAACGTGAATTCTTATTGGTCTGTCTCCATTCAGATCAACCACATGTACAGATTCTCCTAAACATTACAACTTTGATCGAATTTGATAAAAACAATCCTGTGTATCTGAGTTGCGGTGTCCAGTGTCACCCCCCAGCTACGTCCTTTGCGTGGTACAACATGGAGAACAAACAACTCCCGCTGTCCACCCTTCAGAATTACACCGCCCGAAACCCAGGAACCTACTACTGCCAAGCAGGAAATGAGGTCGGGCTGTCGACTTCAGAGCCGGTCTTTGTGTATAAAATAGGTGTGTATAAATAAATGATATTTAAAGGGTTCAGATGGAGTTCTGTTGACCCAACATGACGTTTCAGTGCTTTATTTTTCAGGTGTCATTCAACTGTGGGCGCAGATTCTGATCGCCTTACTGTTGATCTGCATTGGGATCGGCACCGTTTGCATTTTATTTAGGTATGAAATCTGTCTCCTTAAAGTAAATGAAACTCTATTCAGAATAAACCTGAAATGAACTTAAAACCAGCTACAGATAAAACGCAGACTGCAAATCTGTCAGCACTGCCTGAGCAGTTTATTAACAACATACTAATTAACTAACAGGGTCTGCTAGGTATTATTATTATCCATCCATCCATCATCTCCCGCTTTATCCTCTATTAGGGTCGCGGGGGGGTTCCTCATGCCCATCCAGGGGAGAACGTTTCGGGCGCTGGGAAGATACACCCAGGACAGGGAGCAATCTATCACTGGACACACACTCACTCACACATGTTTTTTACTGTGGGAGGAAACCGCAGAACCCAGAGGTTCTGGAATCCCCAGCCCCGAGAGGAGAACATGCTAAACCACTAAGCCACCGTGCCACAATTATTATTATTATTATTATTATTATTAATATTTTATTATTATTATTATTATTACACATTATTAGATAAAACTCCTCAGCTATAACAGACTGTAGTCTATCTGTTCCTCTGCAGACTCCGTTAGTCCCCTTTACGTTGTTCTCTGAGGATCAGGTGTAATTAGGGTGGTGGATCAGTAAGTGGAAAATGGTGCGTTCAGTGTTGAGTGGCGTGCATGACTGTATGAATGTCTGCGTGAATGCTTTTATTTTAATATTTCGTCGATGGAAACATCGTCTGTACTTTTGGACGTGTCACGTGTGCAGAATGCTTTTAGTTCAAAGACGTTGTTGTGTTGAGTTCTCTCGCAGCATGTTTCAGATCTACCCACAGGTTTTCGGTGAGGTTGGGTCGAGGCATCGTTCTTCTCGTGAGGTTTGTCTGTCCTCAGCATGCACTGTAAAGTTTTACTGTCAGGCCCACGGCAGCAGGGCAAACTCTATAGACAAAAAAAAGCCTGTGGTTGGTCAGCAAAAAATAGCCGTGTCACTTACATACAGTTTTTACATATTTAAAGGTCATAGGGAAACCTATAGTTGTGGTGCAGTGGAGTGGTTTATCGGGGTGGTGCAGCGGGGTCGTTCAACAGCGGGGTGGTGCAGCGCTTAACACTTTAAAGATAAAACTGTAAAACTGTGCCAATTTGAATATGCAGATCTTGTCCACTGTAGCAACGCTTCATGGTTATCCTCACTTTAATTTATGAAAGAGAATTAGAAAGAAAAGTTTTTTTTTACTTTTAAACACATTATAAGAATAAATTATCAGATTCAAACTTTTTATGAGTACTTGCATGATTACACAGCAGGTCCTTTGTGGTATTTTATAGTAAATTTAATCATATTTTATGTTTCTCTGTGTGTGCATGTCATCTTACTCTAAAGCTTTATCAGAAAACGACCCTTTATAAGAAACCGAGTGGGCAAGCAATCCTTTTTCTTATCGATACTTTCACCTACAGACGTGAGTTTAATGGTAAGTTTCTTATTTTGTTTCTCATTTTTCTGTAAAAAATTATAAATACACAGGTTTGTAATTTAAAAAAAATAACTTGTAGGCTTGTAAAAAATGATAAATTCAATAGCAAAACAATGCTTTGAAAAGTTTTTTAGTTTTTGTTAGTGGTTCCATAAAAGCTGAACACAAAGTTCCTTATTGTGTCAGAACTTTAAAGAACCCTGAGATTTTATATTAAGTTTGATCTGAAGGAAGCTTTTTTCATGCTGTAGCCTAATTATCAGTTATGAATAATTAGTTATTCTTATCTTACTAGTAACAAATCAACTAAAAATAAGTTAATATTGAAATAAATAAATAACTAAGTAGTTTATCTATGTATACATAGTCTACTATGTCTGTATACATCCATCCATTATCTTCGGCTTCATCCTATATCAGGGTCGTGGGGGGGGGTTCCCCATGCCCATCCAGGGGAGAACGTTTCGGGCGCTGGGCAGATACACCCAGGACAGGACGCCAATCCATCGCTGGGCACACACACACTCACACACACACACACACACACACACACAGACACACTCTATATGGGGAAATTTGGAGAACTCACTTGACTTGATCCATGTTTTTGGACTGTGGGAGGAAACCGGAGAACCCGGAGGAAACCCATGCATACAGGGGAGAACATGGAAACTCCACACAGATGGGGTTTCGAATCGGGAATCCCTAGTGCTGAGAGGAGAACATGCCAAACCACTAAGCCACCGTGTCGCCTGTCTGTATACATGTGTATGTATATATGTATGTATACATGGTCTTCTATTATAAAGTCTACTTAGTTTTTAGGGCGGTTTGATTGATTCTGGTTAATTTACTAAAATGAATGACTTTCAAAAAAAAAAAAAAACATAAAAAAAAATAAAATCATTTGTTGTTCCTTAATCTGAAGAAAAATACTGTGTTAATGCAGGGGTCCCGTAACAACACGAGAGACAACCTGGTGAACGAGGGGACCACAGAGTTCACCTACTTTCAGAACAGACCCTCGGCTTCCACAGCGAATCCCGTCACAACCAACCCTATAACCACGTGGAACCACCAAGCAGCGAGGTGAGTGTTCGACATCCGTGGGGTTCAGAGACGAGGTCCGGGTGCAGTGTTATAGTTACAGTCGCTCTGTGTTTTTATTCTCAGTTCCAACATTCACACAGTGTATGACGCCGTGAAGCCGCCTCGATCCAAACAGGTATAAACCCAGCGTGTTCCACAGCAGCGTATCATATATTCACATTCAGTGCAGAACTTTAAATTTGTCTCAGTTTATATTTTATTATACTGCCAACTGTCTACAGAAAGAGCATCATACAGAAGAGGATTTAAACATGAGCACTGTGACCTATTCTAATCTCCAATTTAAAGGGAAGACCGATCCTGTTAAATGGTAATTATGAATTAACAAATAATAATTAAATCTTTAGCAATTCCACAAAATGCAGTTGAAACTCAGTGGTTTGTGAAATTCTGTATGATGATGATGCATGTGCTCATCACTGGACTCAACCACGTGATGCTGGAAACCATAGAGGACAATAAATAGTTAAAAATACAGATTTAAAAAAGGTGTAAAATACCTCAGAGCACATGCTACAAATGACACTTACCGGCCGGTCATCAATCAGCTGCAATGACCCTACTGAGACAGGAGGGGAAAAGTATCAGGTGTAAAAACTGTCAAATCTTAAATAATTTACGATGTATTAATTAACTTTACATTATAAAAAATATCAAAAATCCACATGCTATAATTATTTTTTTCTATTTGTAGTCCATCACGTAGCGGCGACTGTGATGCAGTTTATGCTGTTGTTAAAACCGAAAAGCAAAAAGTAAGTTTAATTACACACAACACAATATTATCTACAACAGCTTTAAACAGTGAGTTATGTTACATAAGTTATATAAATCACAATATCATTCAATCATTCAGACACACACACACACACACACACACACACACACAGAAAACCAGTGGACTGAGAATAATCAACCAAACATCTGTGTGTAAATATATATTTATATACCATACATACTGTAGACTCTTATCAGTAGGATGTAAGTAGGATGTTCAGCATTATGAATACAGAGCCACTGGTCTCAGCAAATATGCATATATATATATTATTTTTTTTTTTTCTAATAAATTTTAAGTATTATTTGATATTTTCAAATTAATGTATGTATTTGTGTAATTTTTTCTAGATAAAGTCTGATTTGACAATAAAAATTTGTACATTTGTCATAACGAGAATTGACTTGACATATAGAGAAAACGAGAGAGAGAGAGATAAAAAGTGAGAGGGAGGCAGGATGAAAGCCATTTTCAGATGATTTTAGAGGTTTTTCTGTTTCTGACAGTCTGTGAGTGAGTGAGTGAGTGAGTGAGTGAGTGAGTGAGTGAGTGAGTGAGTGAGTGAGTGAGTGAGTGAGTGAGTGAGTGAGTGAGTGAGTGAGTGAGTGAGTGAGTGAGTGAGTGAGGATCACAGATTGTCCTGGTGTTCAGGTAAAGGTCTCATTCTGGAGATCTGTAAACTAAGAGTTAGTCGGTGTTACTGAGTGAACAGATTCCACACACAGATTCCGAGGGACAGGTTTAATTTAGGAGCATCAGTTTAACTCAGAACCTGAGCTCAGTGGGTTGATGTCTGTTTGCAGAAACCTTGTGGTGCTGATGATGATTATGAAAACATATCTGCTCCAACGTTACCACCGACAAATGTGACCTGGGATTCAGACACCAGTGAGGAGGATGAGGATGAGGATGAGGAGGGAGGCCTGAATTACACCACCGTCTCATTTACAGCTACATCACAGCACAGACCACAAAAACATGATGATGAATCAGATGAAGACCAAATTGAATATTCACAAGTTAAGATTTAGAAAATTAAATGTTTTTTATTGAAATGGAAATTTGTACAATTTGTACAAAAAATAATACAAAATAAACTGAACACTGTACTGTTGGTGGATTAAAGGGAATAACTAGGATTAGAGAAGTGTGGTGTTTGATGTCAGGATTAAGATTTTCCTTCTTAAATGTATGTACAATAATGTTGAACTTCATATGATTGTAACACTTTATTTTTTACAAATGTTTTTACATTTTCTTTGAGTTTTTATTGTCTAAAATTTTCAAATCTTTAGAAATTGAACATTTACTGTGAATTATTACTGATGTTTCATAAACTGTCTCTACACGTGATTATACATTATTTATATTTTTCTGTTTTGTGGTGCATCTGAATTAAAACTCATATTTTTTTTAAATCAAACTATATATTTGATCTTTTAAATAAAGTATATTTGTTTTAAACGACCTCTAGTTTCAAGTTTGTTTGTCATAAACACTGCAAGTCAGGACGTGTGCATTGAGATTTTTGTGTTGAGACTGATAAACACTTTACAGAATGAATTTGAAATATTCTCCTTATAAATACTTCACTCTCATTATTAACTTACTCATTTAACATTTATATCGTTTAACAAAACGCGTGAACGTTACTAATTTACTGACCAAACTATCGATCAATGAATAAATTTAGATAAATTATTCAGTTGAACAGTTTTCTCACTGTTGCAGTAACAGCGACCTCTGTTGGACAAGTGGAGGCTACACAGTACAGCAGTTTCAAGTTTCAAGTTTATTTGTCATTTGTGCTCCATGTTGGGACATGTGCACATAAAAATTCTTAAGGTGAGGCATCAGGATAAAAACTCTACATAGAAGATAAGATGAAATACACAATTAAAAAAAATGTGTATTTCATTTTATCTTCACAGCAGTCCTGTATTTCAAAAATCTTTTTTAGTGACTGAGCGGTGCTTATACGTTTGGGGTTGTAAAAACAACTCATTACCAAAAATCAAGTTTAAGAGTTTGATCTGTAAAAGTCTAGATTAGATGAATGTGAACTTGCAGGAGTGATCTGTAAAGAGTCACCATCAGAGTGAAGAAGGTTCAGAGAACACTACTGAGACCTGCCATGTTCTACACATTAAAGACTGTAACTCTAATAACAAAAGACAGGAGAGGGAGCTGAAACGTTTCAGAGATGAAGGCGCTGGCATTCTGATTATGAGTAAAGAGGATTTTATTAATTATTAATATTAGAGGGATGGGATAGGTACGACTTGTTATATTCATAAATTAGGGAGTTGAGATTAAGGTGGTTTGGACATGAAAAGAGGATGGAGTCTGCTGGTGAGGGAGGACATGTATCAGCATGGTGATTGAGGAGGAGAAAGAATAATTTCCACATTGGCGCCCCCTATAGGGAACAGTTGAAAGAAGACGTTCTTAACTCTTTTTTTATTTATACGAAAAGCGAATGAAGTATTTTGAGTGCCTTCGGTTCAGATAGAGAGCTCATTAAATTATCTGACAATGAAGACAGAGAGAAAACAGCAGCTGCAGAAGCATTTGATTTTCAGATTTTGTTATTTATTGAGTAAAACATGTGACTGGAGAATCTTTTTGTTGTAAGATGCAGGTTCGTCCACAGAATCTCACTGCACAGCATTCTGCAAGAGTTCAGACCGTAGAAGAAACACAACCAACGACATCCTGCTGTTTTGTGTAATGAAAATAATAATACACCGATGCATTTATGTCGGAATAAAACAAATGGCTCATTAATATTAAAGCAAACAGGGTCACTGTGCTCCAAAATGATCAAATTTCTTATACAAGCAAAATAACCTGCATTAAAGTATAAGGACTTTAGGGAACAGTTATGTATCATAAAACTTTAAACTATATTCTAATATTAAAGTCCCAGCATTGGTTGATAGCTGTATGTTGTGTTATTGAAATACACACTTTTCTCAAAAAACACGTCACTAATTTAACTGTTGACATAAATATCTTCACCCTGTTAAAGAAATGAAAAAGAGAAAGTACAAATTCCATCAGAGACAACGCGCAGTTCACTGCGTAATATATTTATATTTTACTTTAAATTAAAAAATAAATTTACATTAATAATAATAAAATAAAAAAAACAACTTTTAAACTATTGCTGTATGTTCTTATTTATTCATAATTCATTCATCTGTGTAGCAGTCTGTAAATTATTACAAATATTATTTAAAAATTGATGAATATGTCACATTTCAAACTGAATAGTTTCATCTTCTTAGAAAGAAAAGTTATTTTTTTGTAAAGCAGCTAATAAATCACAACGACTGCATATTTCCCAATTAAATGTCAAAAATGATTAAAGTATTGATCATTATACTTACAGAGAACTGGTTATACCTTAGATGCTCGTTAGACCTTAGATTGCTGTACAGACACAGATCAAATCAAATTAAATAATAAAACACGTTTACTTTAGTTTTTAAAATCATTTCTATAAAAAAATAAAATAGTTCTGTTTATTTAAAATGCATTCTGGTTGGCAGAGTAACACGGTGGTTGTGCATCGCTGTGAGCTGGGTTTGATTCCCAGAAGTTTTTTTCTGTGTGAGTTGTGCATGTTCTCCTCATGCCTGTGTGAGTTTACGTTTAGCTTCTGTTTCCTCTCACAGTACAAACGAATGAAGGTGCATTAATAGGAGATTAATCAGTCTGTATGTACTTGTTTGTTTGTCTGCCCTGTGATGGACGGACCACTTGTCCATGGTGTATAATCCAGATTTCTGGATTTAAAAATGTAGAATGACAGAACAAAATTAATGCAATGAACCTTTTTGGTGATGGAACCCGAGGCTTGGAGAAACCTGTGCCAGTTGTTCTCGTATTGTTCGACCTGGAACTATAAAGATTTAAATACATTAAAGACATCACATCACAGATGTTCTTACCATTTATATTCATACTGATACCTCCATATTCTTACAGTAATATCACATATATCATTATAAAATGAGTCGTTATGCACCTTAAATCTGATTGGCTAAGCCATTTGTCACATCATTGACAATAACTCACATCCAGCTTTACATTCTCATCAATGCGTGATATACAATATTTTCACCGATGTTTTTTTTTTATTAACTGTTTTCTGTAATTTGGCCACTAGATGGCAGTATTTGAACATTACAGAAAAAAATATAAACCCGTTTCAGGGATCAGGTTCTTTAAAAACTGCACTAGATTCCGTTGCGGAAGTCCAAATTTTTAACGATTTTGTTTCCAAAAATCGCATTTATGAATCAAACCTTGTTTTTTTTACTATAGTGTGTTTGTAAGCTATTTAAAAAAGCAATAAGACACTCAAGGTTGTGAGTTTTTGTGAATAAATCAAGGAAAAAAAGTGGAACTGCACTCCGCTACTAATTACACATCTTTCCTGTGATTTATTCACACTAATGCCACGCCCTCTCTTACCTCATTGCTTTAATATACTATTATATACATCTGTGTCAGTAAGTTACATCAGATTAAGGTGTTGCTATGAACACAAAATTATTAAAAGAGTAATATAACTGTACAACAATAAAGATGTCAAACAAAGATGAGTCCAAAACCACAATTCAGAGGATCCAGAGTAGAGATATAAATTAAGAATATCAGTGAGGTTCTCCAACCTCTATAAACATTACTCACTCATACTGCACCGTCAGATCTGAATTGTTTACTGGACCTCTTCTGAAAAATACAAAAATAATGACTTTAGTGATATGTGACATACACACAATAATGCAGAGAGTTAGAAACCAAACATTCACCTTGAAAACCTGGTCCAGATACTTTGTCTGTGTATAAAAGAATAAAGAAATTATACAAATGAAACACCATCACATTACTAAATGTTTAAACTTGGATTACTGTGCTTTTTTATATGAATAGTGGGTTTTAAAGCTCTGTAAAGACCGTACAGCCCCCAGAAAAATGATCTGTACTCTGGCTATAGAAATTCAGAAATAACTTCATTACTTCATGATAATTATATAAATACATAGGATTTTTGAGCTCCCTGTGTTTTAATGAACTTTCTTTTCACATGTTTTATACTCAGATTCGGGTTCTATTCAGAGGAAAGCTCATGAGCTCAGTGCTTTTAACTTTGGCATGATTGTTGGTGCCTTGCAGGTTTAATTTTTGTGAAAACAAACAGGTCCATTGAGGCAGGATCAGGCCAGGCTTTACCACCTCAAGTGTCCCCTCAGACCGCCAAAAAGTAGACAGAGACTTCTGATAGAAGGTGCAGACAACAGAAGTTTTGTGCAGATACTGTATATATATCCATTCATCCATTATCTTCCGCTTTAACCTCCACTAGGGTCGCGGGGGGGGTTCCTCATGCCCGTTCAGGGGAGAACGTTTTGGGCGCTGGGCAGATACACCCAGGACAGGACGTCAATCTATCACTGACACACACTCACTTACACACACACTCTATATGGGGCAATTTGAAGAATTCAATTGACAGGATCCATGTTTCATGTATATATGTATGTATGTATATGTATAACATGTTTAATCCAGACACATTAAGCTTTTCATTATAAAACCCAACTTTTATTCATTTATATAACATTATTTTTTTCTCAAAATCAGCTCTACTGCATTTTAATATTCTTTGCACGTACCTTTTCTGGGGTCTCTCGGGTTTCGGGGGTCTTGCTGGTGTCCTGTAAACGATAACTCATTACATTTTTGTTTGAGTCATCTAACTGCTGCATCTTTGCTGAAACATGCATCTTCATTTCTGATCAGCTTCTTCTTTATTGCATCATTGCAACAAAGAATTTGGTTAGAATCCATCATCCTATTTGAATTCTTCAGTACGTACCTGTTTCCTCTAACAGAAGTAATCCAGCGTGCAGCTGCGGAAGGTCCTCTAACAAATGAATGTTTCATAAAATATTAACTAAATATTTATCAATATCATTAAAAATTTTGGGATAAAGACTTTATTTAATTTTGTTAAATTACTTTTAACAATGTGTATTGAAACATGTTAAAAACTTGGTAAGAGACATTTCAAACCTCGAAATTCGGCTCCACAATGGCTGACTGTCAAAAAAGCACAAACAGTAAGGTCTAAGAAATGTATTCAAGTTGTTTACATTTATTTAAAAATGAACATTATTGTTATTTATTATAAATGTTACCTTCGTCCTGTGTCACTATCAGATGTGTTTCTATAAAAGTCAAAAAATGTATTCAACATAATTAACAATTCCTATAAAATATGACCAAATAAAAAAATGTAAGAATTTACAACATAAATCACCTGTGTTTTCTCTTTTTATAAATATATATTCCAATAAATAGAGAAACGAGCAGAATCAGAACCAGAGGTAGAATGATAGCTGGTCCTATGACATCCATCCCCAGCTCCTTATATCCTAAAAAACATACACAGGTTTAATGTGAACCGAGGCTTAAATGAGAAAGACATATATGGACTTTACAGTTCAAACCCATGACCATTCTGTTGTAGGGACAGAGTGATAACCACTGCACCTTCATCGTTTCTTTGTTTCACAGCAAAGCAGTTTGATTTTTTAAAAACTTTTTTTAGGTAAAACTAATATTTAAGAATCAAAGTTGCTTAAAATATATGTTTTACAAAATCAGGGAGATCTCTGTGATTATCTGCAGAATTCCTGCAGACATGTCTCAGGGTGTCCCACACTTACGGCGTACAGTGAGGTACAATGAGCTTCCTTGCGGTTTATTATTCCAAAATGTGGCTGTGCAAGTTAAGTCCTCATCTTTTTCATAGCCTGTGGGGATGTACGTAGCTGTTGAGGTTGTTTCCCATTGGCCTTCATTTCTCTGCACTTGTTTCACCTCTTCTCTGACAATCGGCACACTCCAGGCTAAAGTGGGGGGGTGAGAGGAGCATGTGTGTGTGACAGAACAGCTGATTGTATATGTTTTTCCTGGTTCCATTTCATCAGGAAGTTTAGATATAACTGGTTTATTAGGAGATGCTGCCAAATCAAAGAAAAGAAAACATAATAATAATCATTAAAAAATAGCATGATCAGTATTTATAGCGTACAACGGACTCACATCTCTTTGTAACAATATTTAATTATAAAAGATGTCCTCTTTACAGAAACTGGAATGCTTTTTATTTAACAAGCAGAACATTTTAAACCGGCGGCACGGTGGCTTAGTGGTTTAGCACGTTCGCCTCTCAGCGCTAGGGATTTCCGGTTCGAATCCCCATCTGGGTGGAGTTTCCATGTTCTCCCCGTGTCTGCGTGGGTTTCCTCCGGGTTCTCCGGTTTCCTCCCACAGTCCAAAAACATGGATCAAGTCAATTGAATTCTCCAAATTGCCCCATATAGAGTGTGTCTGTGTGAGTGAGTGTGTGCCCAGTGATGGATTGGCGCCCTGTCCTGGGTCTATCTGCCCAGCGCCCGAGACGTTCTCCCCTGGATGGGCATGGGGAACACCACCGCGACCCTAATAGAGGATAAGCGGGAGATAATGAATGAATGAATGAACATTTTAAACCATGTGACTTCTGTTTTTAATTAAAGTAAATGTAAAATGTAAACGTATCAAGTTATTTTTTTATTTCAATCATAAATATATATATATATATTTATGATTGTAAACTCATGAAATGTGAAACCACAAAATCACAAAAGTGTGTTGATGACACACTTTTGGATTTCATTCAATATTTTTTTTTACTTTCATTCCATATACTCAGACTTGTATTTCATATATTTAGAGTTTGATATATTATCCTTCATTCATTCATTATCTCCCACTTATCCTCTATTAGGGTCTTGGTGGGGTTCCCCATGCCCATCCAGGGGAGAACGTCTCGGGCGCTGGGCAGATACACCCAGGACAGGTCGCCAATCCATCACTGGGCACACACTCACTCACACAGACACACTCTAAATGGGGCAATTTTGAGAATTCAATTAACTTGATCCATGTTTTTGGACTGTGGGAGGAAACCGGAGAACCCGGAGGAAACCCACGCAGACACGGGGAGAACATGGAAACTCCACCCAGATGGGGATTCGAACCGGGAATCCCTAGCGCTGAGAGGAGAACATGCCAAACCACTAAGCCACCGTGCCGCGAGTTTGATATATTATTTCACATATTATTCCATATCCATAAAATTATCAAGCTTTCATCTCAGTCACATGATCACCTCTTTACCTCTTATTCAGTCATAATGTCTTTGACCTTCAGTGCTCTGTTTTGAGTCTAAAGTTTTCACACAACAATCTGCTGAATAACCGACAACGTGTTCGTTAACATGCAGCTGAAATGAAGATCTCCTGCCCATCAGGGATGAACGGTCACTCACACTTACCTTGCATCATGATGACCACACAGCTGTGGTTGAAGCGGTACTTGTCGTTGCCCTTCTCTGCGTGGAAACAGAAGGGCCCGTTATCATGGGCCTGAACGTCGTCAATTTCTAAAGTGCAGTTCTGCTCGTCTGGATTCCCCAGCAGCTTGGTGCGACCCTTAAAGTTATCCATGACCTTAAAACGGCTGGTGTGGAAAACATATTCTCCAGTGGGGCTGTACCACAGACCTCGAAGGCGGAAGATTGGTGGACCTTCGATTTGAAACGTGCATGGTATCACCACACAGGAGTGAGTCAACGCCGTGATTTTGGGGATCACATTCGCCTCATGAACGTGCAGAGCTGGAATAAAATCCGACAACGAGTCCAAACACACATTACCAAGATTATTCAGATCGGGTCAGATTTTACCATATTTATATATATTTATATATTTATATATATGTAAAAAAAAAAAAAATAAATAAATAAATAAAAAATAAATAAATAAAAAACATATATATATTATTTTTTTTTCTCCCCCTATACAGATTAATAGGTGTAAACAGGTGTAATGTTTATAATATTGAAAGCCTTGTGATTTTATGTAATAATTTTATTGCTGTCATATAATTTCCTGATATACAGTAGAAGTAAGTTGTTCCTTATAAGATACTTGATAAGATTAAATGTTTTAAACCCTAAAAACACTGATATATATCTTAAACGTGTGGAATGCACATAGCATCTCTTAATATGACCTCAGTGTGTATAAATATGAACAGAAGAACAAACATACTGTCATTCTCAAATGGATCCACCACTTTAGGTATGAATTCTGAAACAGAATAAAAGAGTAAAGGTAAGGATTCCTTAACGGCAAATATTTAAAGGTATATAAACTTTCAGAGCTTGTAAATACTAACTCTGAACATGTAAATCAACAGACGATGTGAACTCTCCATATGGGAATCTTGCAGTGCAGCTGAGTTGCTTGCCATCATCCTTTAATGAAGGGAAATATAACACACTGGAGGACGACGCCCAGCTCAGCGCAGGTCCTTTTTTATTACTTCCGTACTCAGGCATATCCTGAAAGTTCCAGCTGAATGTTGGAGGCTGATTCTTGCAGGAGTGAAAAACTGTGCATGTAAAGTTTGCTGCGATGCCCTCTGTGACATCGGCTTCCTCTGGGACTATAACCATATCCTTACTGGTACCTAAAATGTATGAAACAACAAAGTCATTGACTCACGGATATCTTCTATTTGCCCTTTAGTCTGATAAATGAAAACCGCGACGCCCTGTTCAATATGCAGTGCAGTAACCTAGACTAACTGAAAGCACACCACACGGAAACTCACGCCAAACATAAACATCACTGACAGAAAATGAAATACATGAGGCCTGGGAGCACAGATAACCAAGAACTCGCTCATGAACCGAGTCCCAGGTCGAGTGCAAAAGGCACCGGTGACAGAAACTAATTTCACATATTGTGTTTTTATTACGGGGCTGCAGATGAAAGATAGCCTGAGTTTACATGGTTACACATACAGCACTGACTGATTATTATTTTTAATCCAGCAGTAAAATATTGTAAGATAATTGTTCATGAAATATATTAAAAACAAAATATTTACATCAACTGCACTTGAACCATTTACATTTGTGTCTGAGGTTTAAAGTAAGCTCGGGTTTGCTGGATTTACGAACAGTTTACGAAGGTAAATGAAACTCTTTAACATTTACATTTGGTCGTTTATTGGACGCTTTTATCCAAAGCGACTTACAAAGTGAGCACAGGGTTCATCACAGCGCCCCCTGCAGCACTGAGGCTTAAGGGCCTTGCTCAAGGACCCACACTGGTAACTTCAGTGGACCTGGGATTTGAACCCACAACCTTCAGATTGATAGCCCAACACCCAAACCACTGAGCTACCACGTCCTTTAATTATAATAATAGACACTTTAGCAGATTGAGAGCTATGGCACATGTTCTTGGTCTCCGTATAAATAACAGCAGCAAATTAGAACTAGTTAATTACAGTTCACTGTATTGAATCAATAATATTAATCTGCTTACACTGCGCATTAAGCTTAATTTGTGTCTCTGTCGTCTGTCCACCGTCGAATGTAGCTCGACAGGAAACACTTTGGTCGTCTTCTCCAATGACAAAAGTGTAGTAGCCGACGACCTCCCAAATGCCATCCTGAATGGGCTTGTGTGTCACATTGCTCTGTATTTTATTCAAGGACAACTTTGGTGGACTGGATGGACAAGTGTGGTGGAGGCTACAGGACACTGTGATTTGTTCTCCGACTCTCGGTAGTCCAATGATCTTCAGTTCTGGTTTATCAGCTTCGTCTGTAAACGACAAACAAAAAAAAAATCATCAGGCATCTGAAGCTTTGAGTCCATATGTCCTTATGCCTTTAATGAAGTTGTAATTAAAGGATCTACCTGTGACTTTGAGTGTAACAGAATCATCATAGTAGTTTATCCTGTGGTAAGACTCGATGGTTTTTTGGTCCACCCAGGGGTACAGTTTATCTTCATTATGGGAACGCTCCACTTTCTTGATTTCCAAAGTGCAGTTACTGTCACTGGGCTCTCTGAAGACCTTTGTCTTCATCGAGTACTTGGCAATGACCCCTTGATTACTTTCTTCAAAAACTAATGGGAACTGTTTTTCTGAGGACTGATACCATCTTACATTAATCCTGGAAGGTTTTGCTCTATGAAATATAAATTTACATGGGATGACCACGCAGGAACCCTGGAGAACTTTGATATTTTTTGGCACAGAGTAGGTCCAGTCCAGTGAAGCCATTCCCCCTTTATACAAATGACAAAACAAAGGTATTCTGTGATGAATGAAGGAGTGGTTCTTTTTAATTAATGTAAAATCTGAGCGCAGAGCCATTTCTTACTTTTCATTTAGATTCAAGATTCAAGAAAATTTTATAAGTAGTATACATTAGATATAAATATAGAATAAATATAGCAGCATATAAAATGTATGTGAGATGAGGTAGATGGTTAAAATTATTTAAAGGTTAAAAGAACTTTAAATAATTTAAATAACATCTAACATTGATCTTGTTATTGTTTCTGTGTTAATAGAAAATGAGCGGACCATGCTTTATAATCCCAAATGATTATACTCACGTTTAACTTTTAAAGTGATTGAGGTTGTTTGATATTTTCCTTTCAAACTCGTTCTGCAGGTGATGACTTTGTCATGATCAGCAGCCGTCGGTGTGAATTTTAATGTGGATTCAGCTTTCATCTTTTGTCCAGATGGTGAATAAGATGTTGGAGAACCTGACCCCTCATTAATCCAGGTGATGACGGGTCGGTCATTAGTACAAATGTAAGTAACAGAACAGGTCAGTTCTTGTTGAAGTCCTTCAAGGAACTCTGATGTTGCGTCAGATGTTATTTTGAGTTGATCAATCGAACCTGTTACGATTAGAAGGTTAAACTTTGATTTTCTCCAAAATATCACGATACAGCTTTGCTAAATGAAAAACACAAAATTAATTAATAAAATATGAAATAACTTACACTCAGCTTGTATGGTTTCCGTAGCAGTTGCTCTGATGTCACCATGATGTACAACTTCACATGTAATAATCTGATTTTCATGTTTAAGGATCCCCTGACGCTTCAGTGTGAGTATCCATATTCCATTACCAGCTTCTTTTTTTTCATATGTATCTGTTGTGTGGTCTTTTCTTTCAATCCCATTCAGAATCAGACTTGGTTCATGTTTAGGACAAGTGTGTTCCACGCTGCATTCCACTCTGACAAGAACACCAAGAGTTGCTGATGGTTTAACAACCTTAATAATAGGTGGTCTAACGGATGCTGTCTCATGCAAACAGAAAAGGAAATGGTCATTACATGTACACTCACCAGAAACAGTTACACATCTCACATCATTTGTGTTGCTACACAAATTGTCTATTTATCAAATCACACAGATGGGGTTTCTAGTTCTACAATTCCATTCTGTAGTCCATCTGTTCCTCTGTAATCTATACTCTCTAAGTCACCTTTGCTCTGTTCTCTGATGATCAGGATCTGATTCTCAATATTGTAGTGACATGTGGTGTTGGTGTTAGTGTATGTTGTGCTGGTACCAGTGGATCAGACACGGCAGTGTTTCATGTATATAAACACTGCAGGGTGTCCAAAATAATGTCCAGAAAAAAGCAGCAATGCTGTGTCTGATGCACTGGTACCGGTGCAACACACACTAACACACCTGCACCACCATGTCGTTGTCACTGCAATACTGAGTATCACCGACCACCCTAATCCTGATCATCAGAGAACAGAGTGAATGAAACTAAACAAAGTAAAAAAAAAATCCATCAATCAAGTTATAAATGCCAAAATAAATAGCTAAGAACTAAGGTAAGAAATGTTTGAAGCTAATGTATTATTAATAAATGATAATTATAAGCTGAATAGTTTGACTACTAAATGTTTTTTTTTTGGTCATAATGAATGGACAGGTGACTTTTGAGGAAATAAAAAAACATGAATAATTTAGTAAGTAAATAAAAACTTGAGGAAATAAACTCACTTTCGACATGAATTCTTGTAGTGACATCATAGAAGGTGTAAGTTCTTGATCCTACATTTTCTGGATCTATCCAGGGATAGACTTTCTCTCCATGATGTTTTAAATCAACCTTCTTAATCAGTAAGCTGCACTCCAGGTTTTCTGTATTTCCATATAATTCGGTGTTTCCTCGAAACTTGTCGATGACTGAATAAGGATACCAGTTATCATACACAAGAGGATATCCACGATGAACATACTGATACCACACGACCCGCTGTGGGTTTACAGGTGGATGCTGTCTATAGAAAAAGGAACAGGGGATGACGAGGCATGAACCTCGCAGTGCTGGGATGTCATGCGGTGTTGTTACACGCCAAGCCTCAGCTCTGCTGAACAAGACGCCTGTGTGACAGAATGCAAAAATCCTCAGAATCTTAAAATAATGGTTAATTATTGCTTCTCTCTGTTTCGGTAAAGTTTTGTATCATAAAAACAGACTGTACCGTAGAAGATCAATTCCAGGAGCAGAAGCTTTGTCATGTTTGGACGGCCGCAGAGAGCAAAAACATCAGACTGTCCCACCCTCCTCAGGAACATGAGACAGACCCTGAAACACAAACTAACAGAATGTTCCAAAAATACACAACATCGACTTACTACTGATTTACACAAAAAGAAGCATCGAAACCAACAAACACCAAAAAGGAAAAGTCTAAATATAAAAGTGCACTGACTCGATCATAACCTGACTGTGTACACGACAAACCAGCAGACTGTAGACGTTTACATCTACATGTACATTTTTACGTGTGTTAATGATAAGATTGTAATATGATGAACATCGTAAATCAAAACAAAAAACATTATGTAATACATCAAAAGATACAAAAATTTCAGCGACACATTTTTATTATATTATCTGATGGTAGAGTCAAAACTAATGTATAATATGTAAATTGGCAGTTTACTTATTAAATTAGATATTAGTTATATAAAATACCCAGCAAAGTCTTTTGTCATTTGCATCTTACATATATAATAAAAATAATAATTATAAATAATCATTTAATGAGACTAATTACATTTATTTTCCCAAATTTGTAGTTACAAATCTTGCTTATATACCTTTATACTTATACTTTTATTTACTAAGTAATTTTTATAAACAGAAAATGTGTGAAACAGTACTACTAGCTGCAGTGTGATAATATACTGTTTTTGTTATTTTTTTTAAAGTAAGCTTTCACAAATTACATTCATTTAAAAGATTTTTTTTGGATTTTTTGGAAGACGTTGTTTCACTGTAAATGATAGTAGATACAAACAGATACTTACAGAAAGTGTTTTGAGCAGGCTTTAATGCTTCCCTTGACATATGATGCTTGAGATTATTTCTGTCAGATTTGTAGAGAGCTAATGCTTTTGTCGTTTTTTGTCTTTATTTATAAAAAGGAACCGAAACCCAATTGATTTTCACTGTTAAATTATTCCAATCTACGGGACTCCCCCTGCTGTCTGATTATTATAAGTTTAAATTGCATAAGATGACAATTATCAATTACAATTGACAATTACAATTAAAAAAATCCACTTGACTTGATTGGTGGTCAAGTTTAGATCTAATCCTTTATACTTTATGTAAATAATGCAAACATTGAGAATCATTTTAATTTTGCTGTACAAAACCCAAAATGCTATACCAGCAAGAAGTGTGATTTATTCTCTAGAGACTTTGCATCACTGAAATAGTATTATTTTTGTTAATATTATTATTAATATTATTATTATTAGAAGTAGGAGTATTAGTAATTACTTAATTGTCAGTATATCATAGGAAGTGTCCCATTAATTAGAGCCAAATTTAAACAGAGAAATCTACAAAATAATTTCATAACTCTAATGATTGAGGGAATCTAAAGGAGCATTCTGTTTCAAACTTAAAATGTGTCCATAATTAAAGAGACCATTCAGGCTGTTATTAAAGAAAGATGCAAAAGACATCATCCATCATGGTGCAGATGTTAATCATAGCCCATAATTTGACAGTTACTTAATCATGGACGTCCAACAGATTAATGGCTTGAAACACAAGTGAAATCAAGAATGAGGAAAGACTAACACACAGAAATAGACTTCTATTTGTCCCCATCAGAATCAGTGGAACATGGAAAGCAGTTAAAGAAATGTTCTGGAGAGAACAAACCTGGGACAGTTAGAGCACTTCAGCGGAACAGAAGTCTCACTCAGAGCTACAGTCTGTCATTAAACATATGAAGAAACAAAGATGCAATTTTTTTTGAAGTTTTGAAATTGTTGGTGCTCATGCAAAGAAATCATGCAGCTTTACCACAGTGAATTTCTTTTCTTTTTTTTATAATTACTTTAGATTTTTGTCCAGATGCCCAACATGGTGTTAAATAGTGAAGTTTTATTGACTTCAATAAATGAGTTAAATATGAATAAATTAGTGTTAACTACTCATTGAGTCTGATATCTGTCTTTCTGCCTAATCTACTGTTTATCTAACATCAGAGATGTGCTGCTCAAAATAAGGAAGCTTTTAGTTAAACACTGTTAATTTATTCAGCTTTATAATGTGTTTTCTGTGCAGCTGTATTTAAATAAATTGTCTTATAGGCCATATTATCAGCATTATAAATCAGTATTAATAATATTCAAAAATATAAACTTGATCATTTATTGCAAAAATGTATGATCCCTTTTCAATGAAATGTACAGTAAAAAAAAATCCCAAAAAAGTTAAATGTAAAGCTTTCATACTAGAATATTTTTAATGTAAGAAGTCTTAAGAAAATATGTATTTAAAAAATACCAATCTTATCTATTTTGGGGCCAAAAAGAGGAACTAAAACCAAACTAGGAACACAAAGAAACTGGGTTTATACTTAAAACTTACGGTTGTTTCATTAAAACTATAAAGGAACATATTTGTTAAAATACTGTATAATACTTTCTGTAATAGCTAAGATGTTTATAATCAAACCCGAGGAAAGTATGTAGATATCTGACCCAGAGGACACCTTCCACATCTGTCAATATTCTTTGTTTAAGATTGAGGGTGGGATTCTATATACATATATTTTTATTTGAACATTAAAATTTAATTTTCATACAAATATGTAGTATATTTATTAATATAAGTTTACACGAGTAAGCAAAAGAATTGAGTTAAATGAACATTACAAATGTCAGTGCTTTGAAATGCGTCAGATGTGATGTCTGTGTGGCAGATCAGTGGTGAGTTCACTGGAAAGATAAAGGTTAAAATAAACAAATATTAGAGAATTCTGCCCACACAACCACCCATCTGCCCGTCTGCCCGTCCGCCTGTCTGCCCACCCTCCATCCTAACAGACCTCAAGAAAGTATTTGATCGTTACGACTAAAAAAGTAGAAATGCCGATAGTTCAGTTTGATGTCACATCCACATTATCAAATATGTTACAGTTAAGCAAGTTATATTTATTTTAAAATAATATTAATTTGCACAGCTGTACTCATATAAACTTTTTAAATATGTAATAAGAATAAAATATTCATACAGTCTATCTGTCATTTCCAGAAAAAAAGAACTGAAAGCTGCGCCCCCACAAAAAAAGAAATAGAAAAAAAAATAATAATAAAAATAAAAAACCTCTGTGAAATGCTTTTCAACATTTCTATTTAAAATCAGACCATATACTCATCTTCCCTAAAAACTTTCCTTAAAGGTTTATAAAGCTCACGAAGACAAGAAATTAAAACAAAAAATTTAAGAGCTCCATCAGATGTTCCCATACACATTCAGATCGGCCGTGTTGGTGTAGTCATCAGCATCCTGCAGAGGAATGAGACGTCAGGGGTTTGTGTTTAAACATCAAGTTTTTTACTTTAATAAGAAGAAAGAAATATAAATAATGTAAAAACTCACATATGAATATCCCCCTTCTGATTTTCTGTAATTTTTTTGTTCACTAAAATATATTTTTAACAAAATTAATAAAAAAAAACAAAAAAAAACATTTTAGTGTCATTAGATTACAAAATCTTTTATCAACCGATATACTAATAAGGTATTAAAATTAGGCAATTCGTCCCTTAATAATCATTATGAATATCATACTCTACCTCTTCGGAGACGGAAAGCGGGGTTTTGAAAATCCTGCTGTTTCTGATACTCGATTGTTGGGTCTGTAAGCACAGAATTACAGATGCAGATTGTCAGATGCATCTTTCAAACATCATTTAGATTCAATTATACACATTAAATGTCTTATTAATTACTGTATATCAAGAAAAAGAGGAAATGTGATGTGATGAATTCATTCAATCAAATGAACGATTGCTGCTATAACATATTTGGGTCTGATGGACACTGTTCATGTGAACACAGACTCATGTGAGGATTTTCACATTGATCTGAACACTTAGATATATTCTTATGATTGTTTTACTTTACTAACGATGTTCTGACCTAAAGAGCATGAGTCCTCGACTGAGCCCTTGGTCCATGAAAGGTTTTTTCTACAAAACAAACACCCTGTAGATGAAATGCAAAATATTTGTGGACACTAGGGCTCCAACAGCACGTCACTGCAGCTCAAGCAAAAAAAAAAAAGAAAGAAATATGATATGAAACTTATTTTTATATTGTTAATTTATAAATATTCTTTATAAATTATGAAAATAGTTATCCTTGACAGAAGCAAGTGCACATTTATTGATATATCAATACATTAACAAATTTCACCAACAAATTACATAAATACAACTCGACTTTTGGCTTCGGCTTCTTAATAGAACTAATTAAACTGTTTTATGGGGAAAATGGAGGGTGAATTTCATACAAATAATCAGGATTTAATCAGGATTTTATACGTTTTAAAAGTTTTTGTTATATTTCTATTTTATGGGGTTATGGGATTTTTGTTTGGCTACTTAATTGTGTTGAGGAGGGGTGAGGGGTATGAATGAGGACCGGAGACAGGATTTTACAGGCTTATATGTCAAGACTTATCTATCTGCGATGCAGTGGCTCTTTGTACTGCATTGCTTTTTCTTATAGCCATAAAAATTTATTAACAGGTGAATTAATTCACGCGGATCACTACTGAAGGCCCAGGTGTGAAATGCACGGCCAGCTACTGAATAATAATAAGATGTATATTTACTTGGGATCGCTCCTCCTCCCGGTCTCATGTCCTCTACAAAGAAAAAATAACAGGTATATGATTAAAACCACAAAATCACAAAATGTGTATTACATTTCTCACTTCCTTCATACAGCACACAGTAAACTTCTTTAGACATCTGGGAAACAATGATTTGCACCGTAAAGTAACATCAGCTACAAAGTCAGGGGTTTTAAATCCACATGAAACACAAATGAGAATGTCTACTAATAACGACCCAAATTATTCAGAGCTACAGTGAAAGGTTGATTTGAGCATTTTAATGTAACATTTTAAGGAGGGTGAGTAGAATAGAGTTTATAATGTGTCCATAGAATTTCCTTTGGATGTTTTCTCATTTTTTTTTTTACAGATGTTTTTGGTTACAGTGACATGGCTGGTATACCATCAGCCAATGCAAAAATATTAAATTAAACTTAGTTTTTTGATGAAAAATAGGAATACATTTGATCGTAGGCTGATTTTTTAAACTTTTTTTTCATCACACTTTCCAAACTTCATATTCTTATTGGTTTTAAGGTTGAAGATGAGTAAAACTTTTATAACAGTGAATCTGACTGCCTGCTAACTGTGCTATTACAGTCTCTTCACTTTAGAAAAAGAGGACAGCTGAACTTGTCCAGATGAAAAAAGAGCGAGCAGCAGCGATGGAGCTAAACCTGAGAGCAATGGCCTGTGGTGGTTACTACGTTGTCTCTTACTGTTAAAAAAAAACAAAAAAACACGGGGAATACGAAGAAATGAAATGAAGTGAAAAAGTGTTCTGCTCTCTGCTCTGTGAGCAGCCTATTTACAGCTTTCCATCCATTAAAATGAGGAACGGAAAAAAAGAACAGAGATAAACTATTTTAGAAATTAACAACAAATAGTCTGCTGAGGTTTCAGAATGTTTCTCAATAGCTTTTGTTAAAGGCATTGTTTTTCTAACCAGCATCTTTAAGTCGCACCGCATGTGTTTGTCATTTACCTGCTGCTTTGAATAAAGAGAGATTTGTAAGTAATACTTTAAATATAAAGGTTTTTAATGATTTACACCTGATACACGTATATATCACAAAGCCGAAGTCATATATATTTTTTTATAATAAAGAAAAGTTAAAAGCTTTTATAGTTTAACTCACATGCCCATTATAATAAATTTTTATAAAACCGTTATTTTTATATTTAGATTATATAAATTATAGCATAAACTATACAACTATATGCATTACAGCAGATATTACATACCTCATTTCTAAAAATAAGTGGTTAAAAATGGAAAAGTATGATTAGTTAATGTACTTGAGCCTAAATTATAATTAACTCAATTCCTGTTTTTTTTTTAAATTAGCCTATTTAGGAATTGATCTCATCTCTCATGATGTTCCATACAAAAACCGATCTGGACTGCAGGCAGGACCGTCATGTTATCACACACTATTGTAACACAAGCAGAATATAGACTGATAAACACAAAGTTCCTGGAAAAAATACTTCCTATCTTATACCATGCGCAGGGCGTGGCGCGATGCTCATGGCTAAATTACACACCACTACATTCTGTTTTTAAGCCTTTCGCCTGAGCGGTATCAAATGCAATGATGCTTGCGAATATATCTACAATAATTCAGATTAATGAGTACATGCCCTTTGCACGTTTTGAGTGTGTTTAGTGACATTGATCTTCCAAAAGTACTCCCGAGCCCATGAAACCCCGAGAGCGTGGACAAAGTAAAAAGTCACATGCCTTATATAAAGCGTAGTCTCAGTGTTTTTTAAAGCTTGTTGAAATGATGAGCCTCCATGTTTCAAAACCAAAACGTTCTGACCTGTACCATGGTGTTTATGATGCTGCTGGTCTGTATGAATATGTACAATTAAATGATGTCAAGTTGAATCACTTCTGTTCCACTGACCTGAACCTGTAATAACAGAACATAAAAAAAAAAAATCAACAAATTTATTTTATTTTATTTAATTTTATTTTTTTACTTCTGGACATATGAAGCTATGTTATAGTCATGTTACATGGTGCTTTACAAAGAAAATACCATGTCCCTTCACTTTTAATATTAACAAATGAGAATATTGTCGTACCTGCGGGACATCCTTGAGAGGCGGCTCCATACTCTGTAGGCAAAATAATTATACTTGTTATTTACTGTATATTTATTCTGGACACTGAGGTTATATTATTTAATTAGGTTTAAATATAGGCAATTAATAAACAATTATAGAAAAAAACATTACATTGGATTTAACTTAATTGTCATTAGACGGAGTGTTGTACAGAGCCAATGGAATGTGCATCGTAACAATATGAACACTATTTTTTATGATTGGATGACTTAAGATGGTAAAAGCTTGAGACAGCATCACTGGATCTCTCTTGCAAGAACAGGTATGAACGATTCCATCATGGGGCAATTTTTCCTCAGTATCTCCAATGTACATATCAGCATGTCTTTGGCACGTGGAAAGAAACCAGAATATGCGAGTTAACTCATTCTGATACAAGGAGGACATGCAGAATCCACATAGACTTAAACTCCTCTGGATATCAAACCTGCACACCATGGAGACAACTATTGTTGCACCGTAACTAAATTGGGGGTCACCACTGATTAAATCACCGTCACCCGCAAACTTGATTATAGAGTAAGAGCCAATGAATCAGTTACATCAGTAGATGATGTAATAAAGACCCTGCCCTGCGGCTTGACGCAGACTCTCAGCGAAGGTCCAGATACCCCCTGCCCTCTGTGATTTCACCCCGTTCAGAGTGTTGCAGTTGGTATGTGGTCAATACACAACTGTCTGCAAAACATAAATGAGCCGTACCCAACCCCCATATAGTTCCTGTGTGCTTTCAATAAAAATACTAATAAAGGATATAAACCATACGATCTTTAAAAACAATAAAGCCCAGGTTACATGAGGGGGTCATTAAAAATGACAAAGTCATAAGAGTGACCGTTTAACTCACCTACTGCCATTTCTGGACTGCAGCTCCTGAATCTGTCTCCTGAATTTTTGTGTAAACAAATAAAAAAGATATAAGTAACATTTAGAAGAATCTGGACAAACGGATTAGATACTGAGGCTGTAAATATTATGTTCACTGCAAAATATATGAATGATTCATTACAAACGAAAGAAATGAAACTACATAGTGATGAAATGAAAAGGTTAAACTGTTCAGCGTTTGTTTAGCAGCACGTATGACTTAAAAACTGAGCTTCATCAGCTCTAACGGCTTTTCTCTGAGGTGTCTCTTGGTCTTGCTCTTTAGGAGTTTTAAGGCTTATAACACTGTAAAGCTGCTTTGTGATGATGTAGTATTGTAAAAAGCACTATGGAAATCTATAACTTAAACTTGTATGAAGCATCGTTGGTAAAACAGCACTGGTGTCAGATGTTTACTGCAGGGGTTAAATGAGGGCAGGGCGTTCTCCCACAAGGCTCCTCAACTTTGGAACAGCCTTCCAGTTACTGTTCATGATTCTGAATCACTATTAATCTTTAAAAATAAATTAAAAACACATTTATTTAATCTGGCGTTTAATTAATCCCCTGTAGATAAAGCTGTAGATCTCAGGCTTGGCTGTGCTGGGGGGGCAATCTGTGATCAGTGTATGGTGGCGTTTCACCGCTTCACCCACCTCATCGTTAATGGGGGGGGGGGGGGGCGCTGAAATGATGCTGTTCCGAGGAGCCATCTCAACTAAGTACCCTGCAGTATCTGCCTCTTTTAGTTCTGCTGCTCTAGTCAGTGATGCCGGAGTCACATGATGCACTGTGTCAATCAATCACTTATTAATTAAATGCCCTGCTTAATTATCAACTCTAACTGCCTTCCTTGTCTGTTTCTTTTGAGGTGTGACCGGCTTCCTGGAGATCTTCATCAATAACTGTTGACGAATACTGGATGGAACCTGAATATCAATTGGACTGGTGGTCCTGCAGGACGCCCCCTAATGGACTCACATATAGTTTTCCAGTTTTTAGTTTTTCTATTTGTTTAATATCTGGACATGGCTGTCCTACATTGTTGTTGCTGCCCGGCCGCTCAAAGAGGACGAGTCCCCCACTGCGTCTCGGTCCTCATAAGGTTTTTCATTCATTCATTCATTATCTTCCGCTTATCCTCTATTAGGGTCGCGGTGGGGTTCCCCATGCCCATCCAGGGGAGAACGTCTCAGGTGCTGGGCAGATAGACCCAGGACAGGGCGCCAATCCATCGCTGGGCACACACTCACTCACACAGACACACTCTAAACAGGGCAATTTGGAGAACTTAATTAACTTGATCCATGTTTTTGGACTGTGGAAGGAAATCGGAGAACCCGGAGGAAACCCACGCAGACACGGGGAGAACATGGAAACTCCACCCAGATGGGGATTCGAACCGGGAATCCCTAGCGCTGAGAGGCGAACGTGCTAACCGCTAAGCCACCGTGCCGCCTGGTCCTCATAAGGTTTCTTCCTTAAAATAACAACATAACAGGGAGTTTTGTCTTGCCACTGTCGCTTCGGCTTGCTCTTTGGGAGTTTAAAGGCTTTTCATTCTGAAAGCTGCTTTGTGACGACGTACTGTTGTAAAAAGCGCGACAGCAATAAATAACTTGAACTTGAATGCATGCATAATAAACATAATCAAGTTACACATGTGGTTGTGGTCTACAAAACGTTCAGCTTTAATGTAACTGTTTAAAGTCATGTTGTGCGTACACTGCTGCTGTGATTATTTAACCTGGTGAACAAAATTATGATGTAAGAGTATTTTTATTCAGACTTACTTGTATCTCTTGTTCACAAAGAAACACACTCCTCCAAACAAGATGGCAGTTCCGACAACAGCAACCACAGGAATAATGATGTGCATTAGATTTGCTTTGCCTAAAACAGTAATGCACAGTATTGAAATATAAAACATAAATATTTTAACACTGCATATGAAATGACATGCCATTTAGAAGGTTTATAAATTCAGTCATTCATTCATTATCTTCCACTTGAACCTCTAATAGAGTTGTGGGGGGTTCCTGATGCCCATCCAGGGGAGAAAAGTTTAGAGTACTGGGCAGATACACCCAGGACAGGGCACACACTCACTCACACAGACACACAAACACAAATACAAAATATATGGGGCAATTTGGAGAATTCAATTGTCCACAACATGGTTCAAGGTCTGAGGAAACCGGAGAACCCGGAGGAAACCCATGCAGACACGGGGAGAACATGTAAACTCCACCCAGAATGGGATTCAAACTCTAGCACAGGAATCTCTAGCACTGAGAGGAGAACATGCTAAACCACTAAGCCACCATGCCACCCGTAGATACATGTGGTTTAGTGGTTAGCATCTGGGTGGAGTTTCCATGTTCTCCCTGTGTCCGCATGGGTTTCCTCCGGTTCTCCGGTTACCTCCCACAGTCCAAAAACATGGATCAAGGTATGTTGAATGCTCCAAATTGCCCCATACACATTACATGTATGTTTGTTTGTGTGTAAGTGTGTGCCCAGCAATAGATTGGCACTCTATGGAAACCCCTCCAAGACCCTAATAGAGGATATAGAGAAAGATGATGGATGGATGGAAATACATGTAACTATTATCACTGTCATTTGAAACCTATGTAATGATTACGTTGTGTGATTTAAATTACGTTTTACGTATAGGGTTTGACTTTTTGTCGCCGTCTTGCCCCCATGATGATGGGAGGTGCAGGTGATTTTTGTGTGATCATCTGCTTCTGTAATGGTGAAGGTCAGAAGAGACTGAACCTCCCAAACTCCATGACCCATGTGCTTATAGTACGTAGTGACCTTATCCTTTCGATTCCACTCGATGACGGGTTGATGTGAGGGGCATGTGTGTTTTACATCGCAATGAAACGTAGCAGACTCTCCCTCTTCAAAGAACTCTTCATGATTCAAAGTTAGTTCGTCTGGTTCCACTATAGAAATACAAGAAACTTAATAATACTAATAATTATAACAACAACAACAAGCAAAAAACAACAACAACAAACAACAATAATAATAATATGTAAGCTATCTATTACAGTTTATATTTGTTTTAATAAAAACACAATACATCTTTTAAAAAAAAGATCTTTCTAGCGTCCTGCTGATTGAGTGAAAACAATATGAAAATCATTCTGACCCATGGTGTTATTATTGTTTTACATTTATCATCATTTTTTACCCCATCTGTAAACTGCATAGCCTTTCCAGCAATTTCGATTTATTTTAATCTTTAAACTTACACTTATTATTTAAACTAACAGCGTTACCGCCTGTGGTGGTGATAGTGGTGACTTCAATAAATCACTAACAGAAATGTACATTTTATTAATAATATATGGGTTTTTAATTTACAGACATATGTTGATATGCTACTTTACACATGTTTTTATGTTATTGATGCTGATTAAAAGGTGTCCTCTACCTATACTCACCTTTCATGATGATCAACACACAGGCTTCAACAAAAGAATATTGATCTACTTCAGGGATTTCAGCTCTGAAACAGAATGGACCCTGATCGTGATCTCGAAGTTTATCGATTTCCAAAGAGCAGTTTTTTTCACCCAATCGTCCAATCAGTCTTGTGCGGTCTTTGAAATTGTCTGCAATATCGATATTGGCATCGTGATAAATATTCTCTTTTTTATTATTTTTAGTGTGCCAGATTCCACTTATTTTAGAGTCTGAGCGTATATAACCCGGATAATCAAATGCACAGGGCAACACAACACAAGACGAGACCAGTCCATTGATTTTAGGCTCAGTTGTTGCCTTCCATACGTCAGAAACCACGGAGCTGATGACCACTGTGGAAACATTAATAAGTACAAGTTCAAGTAATTTATTTATATAGCACTTTTTACAACAGTACATTGTCACAAAGCAGCTTTATAAGTGAAATACATGAGTGAATAGAGTTCCATGAGCTGAAACGACTTCTTTCTTTTATAAAGTCATTTGAACGCTATGTAAAAACTCCCAGTTTGTTGTTTATAAAGAAATTATTCCATTCATTCATTCATTATCTTCAGCTTTATCCTCTATTAGGGTCGCGGGGGGGGTTCCCCATGCCCATCCAGGGGAGAATGTTTCGGGCGCTGGGCAGATACACCCAGGACAGGGTGCCAATCTATCGCTGGGCACACACTCACTTACACAGACATGCACGCATACACACTCTATATGGGGCAATTTGGAGAACTCAATTGACTTATTCCATGTCTTTGGACTGTGGGAGGAATCCGGAGAACCCAGAGGAAACCCACGCAGACACGGGGAGAACATGGAAACTCCACCCAGATGGGGATTCGCACCGGGAATCCCTAGCGCTGAGAGGAGAACATGCTAAACCACTAAGCCACCGTGCCACTGAATTCCATTCAATTAAAATGTAATAAAGCAAACTATAAGATGACTGTTGAGCCTGATAAATTCTAAATTAATGCACATTAAGCAGTTCGTTAATGTGAAATAAAACCTGACGGAGATGCAGCTCCTGATTCACTCATATTCAAGGTCTTTTACAATAAACACCAGACTGTAAGCTGTGGTTTGCTATTTTACTCTAATTTTGTTGCTTCTGTTTGTTGCGGTAAAAACTGGACGTGTGAATGTTCAGACGTGTGAATTAGCAGACATCTGTCACATCAAGGCTTTAAGTGACAAAATCCTATTTTACTATACAGTAACTTATACTACTACTAATAATAATAATAATATTTAAGATTTGAACAAAAAAGATAAAAGCATTAAACATTGCTGTTCTAATTCATGTTTAGATGTTAATGAATGTAGATCTGTACCCTGGAGATAAAGCATCGTGATCAGCAGCTTGGACAGCCGATCCATCCTGCAGGTTTGCTAAACTGTGGAGAAATCAGAAATGTGTTTTATTATTATTTTTTTTAAGTCTTACATGTAAACTGTTATTATATATAAAGGACTATATTTGGTCGATAGTGAAATCACTTCAGAAGGTCATGTAGGGACACTGGTGAGGATTACAGAATCATTAATGTTTTCCAGTATCTTAATCTCTAAGCAGACCTTCATTAGTGTACCAAAATATTACTGATTAAAAAATATAACTGCAGACATTTTATATTTAAAACATGACTCATGTTTTACAAAAGTATAATCTGAAATCAGCAAATACTTATGAAATATAAAAAAGAATTGAAGGGGTGGATGGTAGTAAAAACATGAATGTGATTAATAATTTTTTTTTTATTATTATGAGGGAATTTAATTATTTTATTGAAATCAGGTTGAAATGCAGTGATGGCTATTCCCTTCTGCTCTGCAGGTTCCACGGGTCATTTATTGGTTTGCGATGGGGTCGAAGACAATCTAAGATTATTATAATCAAATAAACTACAATTTAGTTTATTTATAATTATATTATTATATAGTTCAGTTTGGGTTTTTTTTTAACTTATGCATGAGAACAGGATTATATATGATGCACATTTCACTTTTAATTAGAATTAAATCTGCATTTTAACATGTTCAATCAAAAATTTTACAAAAATAAAATGCACAGTTGGGCGGTACGTGCTTTAGTGGTTAGGAACGTTCGCCCCTCAGCACTGGGGATCCCGGTTCGAATCCCAGTCTGGGTGGACTTCGCATGTTCTCCCCGGGGTCTCCGGTTTCCTCCCACCGTTCAAAAACTTGGATTCAAGGTAAATTGAATGCTCTAAATTGCCCTCTATAGAGTGTGTATGTGTGTGTGTGAGTGAGAACGCCTCCCCTGGATGAGCATGAGAAACCCCCACAACATTTTTAAAAATATTTTTATGTAAAGTAGTTTATAAATGTGGTTCTATAAACCACTGGCTCATGTAAATTAGTTGTATTTTATCCGAGCTTGTATTTACTTTATTATTAAACCTTCTGTAAATAATATTTGAATGTAAAACAAAGAATATAAAGAGGCTGTACTTTTCCTTTGACTGCATGCTGATTGGATGTGGTATTGTTTAAATTACCATATTGTATTAATATGAGGCCAAATGAGAAACAACAGGAAACACCTGCTGTGTGAATGATCAGCGATCGATTCCATCAGACGTTAAAAATAGTTTTATAATTCATTACTCAACCGGCGAACTTCATGTAAAACTTCGTTGCAGAGTCCTGAGGTTTTCATTAAATATTAATGTTGTATTTATTCTTCAAATGAACTAAAAACAATTTTCTAAAAGTTTAAATCAGTTGTAATTTGCTGTTAAAACTTACTTTACTGAGTTTAATACACCAAAAAAAAACCTGAAACATACAACGTGACACAAATGCAAGTGTAAAAGTTAAATAACCCTAAATTAAATAAAAATAAAATGATTTAGATTAATGAATAAGTGAAGTGTGTTCATTTAATAATGCAATCAACAAAACATTTAATCAGCGCTGTGCAAACCGAACTGTGGATTTCAAGTCACTCTCAGTAAGACGAGTTTAGTTTATTATTTATGGGGGGGGGGGGGGGGGGGGGGGGGGGGGGGGGGGGGGGGGGGGGGGGGGGGGGGGGGGGGGGGGGGGGGGGGGGGGGGGGGGGGGGGGGGGGGGGGGGGACACACACACACACACACACACACACACACACACACACACACACACACACACACTATTTTAAAGATAGTAACAGTCTATAAAAATGTGTATTCTTAAAAGTTCCTATTCAGATAAATGAACCTAAAGCCGAGTGGAAACTTCACTTACATCCCTCATTAAAATTAGTAATTAAATTAATTATTATTTATATCTTTAAAGGAAACCCAGCGTTTTTAATAGAAATCTGTTCAGACAAGCAAACCACACACTGACTCCATACAGAAAGGAAGCCACAGTGCCCACTCAGGAACTGAACCCACAGTGCCCACTCAGGAACTGAACCCATAAAAGACTTTATTTTTAATTGTTCTTTGATTGTTTTAATATCATATGTTGCGCATTTTTATCCTGTTACTACATTAAAATGTCCTCCAGGGGTCACTGTTGTATTATAGACTTGATATCAAACAACATTAAAAAAAAAAACGTGAGCTTAAAGAAATGTCATTTTCTATTGTAAATTATTTTAATTAAAATAAACTGAATAGCAAAAAAATGTTTTTTGTTTTATATGAATGTATTTTGTCTGATGTTTCACATTTATCTTTATTGATAATTAAAAACTTATAAACTGCAGTATAAAGTACAGCTTTCAAAATTTAAAAAGATTTTTTTTTTTAAAGAAAAAAAAGCAAGCATTCAAAATTTAATTAAAAATGCTTTAACTATGGGCCACGGTGGCTTAGTGGTTGGCATGTTCTCCTCTCATGCTGGGGATTCTAGGTTCAAATTCCAATCTGGGTGGAGTTTGCATGTTCTCCCCGTGTCCGTTTCCTCCCATAGTTTAAAAGCATGGATTTGCCCCGCCCTGCCCTGCATCAACTACACCCGGTGTTGTTATCCTCACCACGCCCATTACCAACTCATTACTATTAGGTTCCAGTTCTACAGACCCAAATGTGTCAGAATAATAAATACAGCTTAGTTATTAGCAACATGGAGACAAAATAACAAAAATAATCAAGCAACTGGATTCAGAACCAAAACCAGCTTTCACTGATTGTACTTCCATTTATAAATTAAAAATAACAGGACATTGATTACCCGGAGATTCAAACCAGGATCCCCAGCACTGAGAGGAGAACATGCTCACCACTAAGCCACCGTGTCACCCAGGTTGAATGAATCACGGGAAACAGGTGGAATGGTAGTCCGCTGCGCATGGCGCCCAACAATACCTCTGTTTTTGGGATTTATTCACAATAATGCCACGCCCTCTTGTAACTTTGATATTTGCTTTAATATGAAGAGGGTGGTGAGGACAGCCGAGTCCATAATTGGGAATAAACTCCCTGCTCTTGTGGACATCTACCAGACACGCAGCACAAGAAAGATTCGTAGAATCCAGCTGGACAGCGGTCATCCAGCACATGGACTGTTCACCTCACTGCCATCAGGCAGAAGGTACCGCAGCTTCCCGGCCAAAACGACCCGGCTTATGAACAGTGTTTACCCGCAAGCCATCAGGCTACTAAACAAAATGAACAGTTAAAAACTCCCCCTGCTTTTTACTATGTCACTTTAAATTATATATATATATATATTTTGGCGCATACATCTGTAAATATTGTGTATTTAATTTTATCTTCTATGTAGAGTTTTTATCCTGATGCCTCACCTTAAGAATTTCTATGTGCACATGTCCCAACATGGAGCACAAATGACAAATAAACTTGAAACTAATACAGACTCACACCTGATTGATGTTTGCTGTATGTCATTCTGGGATAAAAAACAGAGATGGCATTTAAAAGATTTGGTGTGTTAATGGGTTCCACATGATCTGAAAAGTTTAAGAACCCCTACTTTGAAGAAAGAAGTCAGATGTTTAAGGTTACTGTATGAGGATATAGAAAAATGTTTGTAAAAGCATTTGCCCATGCAAAAGCCATGCCACACACACACACACACACACACACACACACACACACACACACACACACTAATCTCTTCACTGTTAACACAGTAAAGAGTGTACGCAGTCCCAAAAATGAGCCAAACATAAGAAACGACTAAACAAAGGAAGGAAAACTTTAAACTCACCAGAAACTCAGAACACAGTTCCTGAATCAGTCCTCGTTACACGAAGTCAGAGATTTCAACATCACAAGATGAATATCGAGACCTTTACCATTCCTTAGAGACCATATGAGGTTTTATCCAGGAGTTAAGACTGTACGCATCAGCTGCAGACCTGTTGATGTGAGAACGTTCTCTGTTCATCCAGAAGCTTGAGCCACCTGATAAGGACAACAGGAAGAACTGCCTGATAACAGAGACCAAGGATATCCTGATGAAGGCTACAGTCAACTTTGGAGGACTCTTCATTACACAAGTTACTTTTGAACAAAAAGTGCAGAGAAGATCAACTGAAGGAGAAGGAAATGGATTTGGAGAAGCATGCTGTGTTGATAGAACTCAGTTCTGTAGAGTGATGACTGGAACACTGACCGACCAGATGGACCGGCTGTTTGTATTGAACGAGAAAGACAAGGAGGGCGACCAGCGGCACATCCTCTCCATGGTCCAGCTTACAGGTGGGTCGGTGAGGATGGTGGTGATTGACATCATGGATTATGCCCATGCCCATCCAGGGGAGAACGTCTTGGGCGCTGGGCAGATACACCCAGGACAGGGCGCCAATTTATCGCTGGGCACACACTCACTCACACACACACTCTATATGGGGCAATTTGGAGAACTCAATTGACTTAATCCATGTTTTTGGACTGTGGGAGGAAACCGGAGAACCCGGAGGAAACCCGCGCGGATACGGGGAGGACATGGAAACTCCACCCAGATGGGGATTCGAACCGGGAATCCCTAGTGCTGAGAGGAGAACCTGCCAAGCACTAAGCCACCGTGCCGCCCATCATGGATTATACCATCAAAAATACCAAATCATTTGCAGAAACAGACCTCCGATGTTGGTCAGCACTTACCAGCTACAATTTTTTGTTCATTTACTACTCGATGAACATGCTCAGCAAAGTGCAGAACACACACCCACAGCAGCTCCTCAATCATGACAAAAAACTCAGATTACCATGAAGTGAATTTTACTGTATATACACCCTGATTAGTCGGGTCTGTGTTATCGGGACTTGTGTGATGTATGATTTCGTTTATTGATTCTCATGTAATATTAAAATCAATACGCTTTAATGGCTCAGATGACCCAGATCGACTGTGGTAGATTATAATTGGTACTAAACTTAACAGAATCTTCAGGACATCACATCCTGTATCACAAGCACCCTTTACTTTAATATCATTTGGAATTTTAGTTGAATTTGTGGTTTGTTTTTAACATTGCCGTATTTGAGATGAGTATTTTTAGTCTTCTGGTTAAAGATCGTGAACACGGTCCCTGGAGGTGCATCAGCCCTGGTTCCTGTGGAGGCTTGATGGGGTCTTGCCAGTAATAACCTCAGTGGGGGTTTTGGGGGATGGTATTTCCCAGACATCATAAAAGTTATCTTATTGTTTAAAATAAAAACTGTTGCAGAATACTCGTGTGGTTGAGCAATGAAACTGTTCTGAAGCAATTTTAAAAAAGTTTAGTTGATTAGAGGACACTTAAAGAAATTTGTTTGTAGAAATGCACCATTAAACAGAAGAGGTTCTTGATGTTTTTGGTGCTCATATGTGTGTGTGTGTGTGTGTGTGTGGCTGAGTGAGAGTGCCACACCTCATTTGGCAGGAATCCTATCATATTATTGTTTGGGGAATTTCCACATCTTTTTATTGTTCAGTGAAACCCTTAAGCTACCCGTGATGATATTATTATTGGGGTGGAGGGGGGGTCAGAAAGGGGTAGTCTAGGAGGACCATGAGGAAAGTCTCCATCTTGCACTGCCTAAAGTAGGTTTTGTATTGTGGATTTTAAAGTGTGTTCAGGTTCTCCATCAGGGCTGTTTCCACAGGTGGGATGGGCTGATGATTGTCCACCCAGAGGCCAATCCAAAAATAACATCCGAAATAGTGTGTTAGTGAGGTGATCAGGGATGATCAGACATTAAAGGCATGAGGAAGGTCATTGATGCACCTACTGGAGGTTCCACTAATGGTCTGAAATTTAGGGAGAGGCAAGACATGCATCATAGAGGGAGATCCAATTAAACAATTGAAGTCGATTCTGGTGCCGACAAGTTACATCACCTGTAATTTAATCTGTTAATAAACATTATTGATCCTGAACAAAACCCTCAGCAGATTTTCAAAAAGTGACCAAACAATGAGAAGCAATGAAGTATGTTTCTCTGTATGAGAAACCAAAATCACACATCCTCTAACATACACGCTGCATCCTCAACATTACTGTTACAATTAAACTTCCTGTTTACTAAAATGCTTAAGTTTAGTCCACATACAGAACAGGAGGGTTGGCATTTGAACTCCACCAACCCACAATCAGAGATGTTTTATTCATAAAACAAACCAAGAGCATTATGATTCTCCCAACGAGTGGCCGACCAACAAAGACCACTCCAAATGCAGGACAGAAAAGAGTCAGCGAGGTCACAAAGCAACCAAGAGCATCTTAAAAACAACTAACAGAGACCAGAAGTCCATGTCCATGAATCAGAAGAACACTGAACAACATTCGTGTGAAGGAATTGACCCAAAAAAGAACATTCTGTCTGTCTGTGGTTTGCTGAAGTTTAGATGGACACAGGGCAGGAGCTTGAGAATGAAGAAGATCTTCATGAAGAAATTAACCTTAATAAAGTGTAGAAAGCTGATCGTAATCCAACAGAAATGAAAACAGCTTCACATCTCTCAAAAACTCAGCTCCATATTGTACCTGCAGTGACACAACAGCAACAGAAAAAAAAACATGAGCCATGAAAAAGTGGGAAGTAGAAATGACTAAACTCAACATGATTTCTATAAAGAGAGTTCACATGAGAAGCGTACCTTCTGTTCAGGTTTACTGCGACTGGATGCTGAATGAAGGTAAGAGAGATTATTATTATCTGTAATCATCATCTGTTCAGGGTCATCATCAGAGGACCAGCTGAAGTAGAACAAGGATTATTTAAACTAAAATGACGTGCATGAGAATGATTAATTATTACCTGTTATTTAAAATGACTTCACTTAAGTTAATGAGTTAATGAATGCATTGATGTTCTGCAAGACTTTCTCCTCACACCATCATCTGAAGAGCAACGTGAACTGAGATGATATCTGCAGTGACTCTTAATCTCTTTTAGGTTCATCTTTAATGAAGAACAATGGCTTTGATCTGTTGGTTACTTTTTATCTGCTGTTTCTGGTTTAAAGGTTTGTAGAAATGGCATGGATTACAGTTCAACCAAACGTTAAAATATTATATTCACACTATAACTTCCAAATTATAAACTGTAAACATATAAGAGATTTACATCAAGTCCTCACTAATTACAGCTGATTTAATCAACCACAGGTGTCCAAGGAATATCTAGGACCTCCTCAGGCATTAATAAAAGGTTTTAAATATTAAAATACAAGACATTATTATTATTAGCGAGTCCAGCTTCACCTGGTGACACAGGAAGTGCACACGGCATCACGGAGAACTGTCCATTTACTCATTCTTGCTCATTCTGTCTCAGTGTCTTTTCTTAGAGGTGATTCATGGAAAGCTGAAATCCCCGACTCGGTGGTGGGTCTAACGGGCTCATGTCTGATGATCCCCTGCCAGTTCAGCTACCCGGGTGGAGACAGGAGAGCCGCACATTTCACAGGCATCTGGTTTACGGATTCCGATGAGAAGGTCTATCATTCAGATGCTTCCAAAATAAGCAGCAAGTTCCAGAAGCGTACCAGCCTGGTGGGGGACCTCAGCCACAGGAACTGCTCTTTAAAAATCAACCCACTGCATCATAGCGACGAAGGGCGTCTCACGTTCAGGATCGAGATCAAAGACTACGAAAGGTTCTCTTATCTTCAAAATAAAGTGTCTGTTACAGTACAAGGTGAGCGTCTGATGAACTCGTTTATATAATTCTGAAGACCAAACCCACCTGCTTCGTTAGTTATGTGTCTCACAGACACAGGAATGGCTTTGAAATAATCAGTATACATTTAAAATATGACTTTTTTTTTTAATTTTAAAATAAAAAATAAAAAATCTTTTTTTTTTAATTAATGTGGCACAGTGGCTTGGTGATTAGCATGTCCTCCTCTCAGCACTGGGGATTTAAGGTTGGAATTCTTTGCATGTTCTCCCTGTGCCTGCGTGGGTTTCCTCCCACCATCAAAAAAAGCAAGGATCAAAGTAAATTGAATGCTCCAAATTGCCCCTATATAGAGTGTGTTTGTTTATGTGTAAGTGTGTCGCTAGCGATAGATTGGGACAGCTCGGCAATAGATAGGGAAGCTGGACACACACTCACTCACACACACACACACACACACACACTCTATATGGGGCAATTTGGAGAATTCAATTCACTTGATCCATGTTATTGGACTGTGGGAGGAAAACGGAGAACCCGGAGGAAACCCACGCGGACACGGAGGGAACGTGGAAACTCCACCCAGATTGGGGATTCAAACCGGGAATCTCTAGAGCTGAGAGGAGAACATGCTAAATCACTAAACCACCGTGCCGCCCACTAAACCTGAAATATATCAATTATATTAAGTAAAGAAATTCATCTAAAAGTTGCTGAAATGCCAGCCAAAAAAAAGTGCCATGCATCAGTCAGAGAAGCCGCCCGCCGTGCATGCGCCGCCGTCATGGACACATGTCTATGTGCATGCACAGTCACACAATGGCAAGTTATTATATTAAATAATGTGTTCATTTTGAAATGCAGATTCTGTACCCCACCCTGTGCTGTCTGTGGAAGGAGTCGCGAGTGCCGGAAGAAAAGTGTCCATTACATGTTCGGTGATTCACACCTGTCCCAGCGACCCACCCACTCTCACCTGGAACCACAGAGGAACCGTGAGCACCCAATCACAGCAGCAATCCAAGACCCAGTGGAAGACGGCGTCATCTCTGACCTTCACCGTGTCCAGATCAGACCACCACAAACAGCTCAGCTGTACAGCTGAGTTTCACGGCGGCAGGACATCGAGCAGCACAACGACTTTAAATGTCAAGTGTAGGTGTAGATCTGCACACAGTGCACGTTCCTCGTTATAATAGACTGGGATTATTCAGTTCCCTTAACCTTGATGAATGAATAGTACACAGAGAATGATGATGCTTTAGAGAGCTCTTACCTGAAAGTTTGGTTTCTCGATTGCTTTAAATCAGAGCTTCAAGAATCTTCATTTTGGAATTCACAAAGTTTTAAGATCAAGTTCAGCTTCAAGGTCTGGAGAGAACCGCCGTCCCATACAGTAAAGTCATCCATCCATCCGTTATCTTCAGCTTTATCCTCTATTAGGGTTGCTGGGGGGGGTTTTCATGCCCATCCAGGGGAGAACATTTCTGGCGCTGGTCAGATACACCCAGTACAGGATGCCAATCTATCACTGGACACACACTCACACACACAAACACACTCTATATGGGGCAATTTTGGAGAATACAATTCACCTCTAATCCATGTTTTTGAACTGCGGGAGGAAAGCCACCTTTTTCCGTGATTTATTCACAATAATACACAACCTGGACGCACACGGTGGCTTAGTGGTTAGTATGTTCTCCTCTCAGTGCTGGGGATCCATGTTCGAATCCCGATCTGGGTGGAGTTTCCATGTACTCCTCGTGTGCGCGTGGGTTTCCTCCGGGTTCTCCGTTTTCTCCCACAATCCAAAAATATGGATTCAAGGTTAAATGAAATTGCCCTTCATAGTGTGTGTTTGTGTGAGTGTGTTCAGTGATAGATTGGCGCATGTCCTGGGTGTATCTGCCCAGCGCCCGAAACGTTCTCCCCTGGATGATCATGGGGGAAACCCCCCCCCCCCCCGCGACCCTAATAGAGGATGAAGTGGAAGAGAATGAATGAATACACAACCCCGAGTGTCTTATTGCTTTAATAAAACTGTAACAAACACTAAGGTAAAAAACAAGCTTTGATTTATAAATGCGTTTAATGGAAAAAACAAACATTATATTCTGCTTTATCCTCTATTAGGGTCGCTGGGGGGGGGGGGGGTTCCCCATGTCCATCCAGGGGAGAACGTTTCGGGCGCTGGGCAGATACACCCAGGACAGGGGGGGCAATCTATCGCTGGGCACACACTCACTCACACACATACACACACACTCTATATGGGGCAATTTGGAGAACTCAATTGACTTGATCCATGTTTTTGGACTCGGGGAGAAACCCACACGGACAGGGGGAGAACATGAAAACTCCACCCAGATGGGGATTCAGACCGGGAATCCCTAGTGCTGAGAGGAGAACATGCTAAACCACTAAGCCACTGTGCCGCCCCAGTTTATAACATATCGGAAAAAAACAAGATCTGTGCCGTTGGAGCTGTGAGCGATGTTTAATCTGAATATTAGACATTGGGTTAAAGTAATTTTTTTCGTATTTCTTTTAGAACTATTAACTGGTTCTGCTTTTAAAGTCATTTTTTAAATCTTGTTTTTAGTCAGAATGACTCCAGAACGCTGCACTGCATCCAGAGATTCTAACGTTTGTTTCATATAAATGTTTTTCTTCATTCATCATGTGTTCATTAGACGTACCTGAGAGTGTTGAGGTGATCTCTCAGGACACAGTGATGGAGGGGGGGTCAGTGGAGATGTTCTGCTCCAGTGACGGTAACCCGCTTCCTCACACGTATCAGTGGTTCACTCAGACTGGCACTTTGCTGGCAGAGGGACGAAGCTTTACCATCAAGAACATATCCAGACATGCTGAACCCATGTACTGCATCGCCATCAACACACAGGGACGAGCCAAATCCAAACCCAAACTGCTCGACATCATGTGTGAGTAAACTCTCAGATGCACTTTGCATATAATCAGTTCAAAATGAATTATTGTGTTTGTAACCTTTGAATGAGACATTTATATTCACATATGAGAGTCACCATGTTGATGAACATTGCACAGGTTTCACTAAATTCCTCTGAACCATTTTTCATTGGATTGCACTTTAAATATTTTTTATATTCTCACTGTAAACACTTTATAATAAACACTGTGATAATAATGCACCTCAGATTTAATGAGAGTGAGGAATCAGTGTTCTCACTGAAATGTTTTCCAAGTCAACTCGAACCTGTCTGACCTTTTTCAGTTCCTCTTTACAACAAGGTCTTTTCATCTCACTCATTTCTAATAAATCATTTTGAAAGAACATTTCATGGACAGCCAGTCAAAATCGCAAATGATCAGCCAGAATGCATTTGTGTTTGCGTTTTTTAAAAGTCTGTAATTTAAAGCCTAAAAGTTCAAACAGACTGTGTCTAAAGTTACATCCAGCCTACTTTATAGTAGGCAAAAGCTTAGATTAACTTGCATGTCCAGCTTTGCAATTTGCCTGAACTACTAAATAGGAAACAGAGGGTGAATGGTAAATACAATCGCCCCCAATGGACAAAACCTAGTTTTAACACTTTTAAGCTTTTTAATAATAGTAATAATAATAATAGGCATAGTGGTTTAGCACGTTCTCCTCTCAGCACTAGGGATGCCCGGTTCAAATCCCAATCTGTGTGGAGTTTCCATGTTCTCCCCGTTTCTGCGTGGGTTTCCTCCGGGTTCTCCAGTTTCCTCCCACAGTCCAAAAACATGGATCAAGGTCAATTGAGTTCCCCAAATTGTCCCATATAGAGTGTGTGTGTGACTGAGTGTGTGCCCAGCGATGGATTGGCGTCCTGTTCTGGGTGTATCTGCCCAGCGCCCAGAAACGTTCTCCCCTGGATGGGAATGAGGAACCCCCCCCCCCCTAATATAGGACAAAGCGGAAGATAATAGATGGATAATAATAATAATAATAATAATAATAATAATACAATAAATAAAACTTACCCAACATGGTGGGTTTGTAGAATTCCTCCTCATCTTTCTTGGGGTTCAGATGATACAGAGAGCTGGAAAAATCTGAAAGTGACATCTGTGAGTTTGTGCTTTAATAAAAAATCACCCAGAGACTGTTATGCTCTAATAAACGGTCAGAATTCAGCGGGTTAGTTTTGTATCATCTGGTCCGGCTTTCTGCTCCTTTCTGCTGCATCAACTTATGACTTGTTCCTGTTAACTGTGCCAGTGTTAAAATTCCACCCCTCACCCTGCGATCGGACATGCATACTCTTCCACATGCTCATCCCGCAAAAGGTCATTTTATCTGTTCCCTATTGAACTCATGAGTTTTACTTTATTATTTTACTTAATTACTTTAAACTACTACAAAAACCTTACAAGACCAAATCTAATTATTACACAATACACAAGTTGTTTAGTCGTTCGTTTTCTGGCAGAATAGAAAATCATTAATACCTATTGTAAGGTTTTGAGTTATAATAAACTGCCCATGCTTTTTTTCTGACCCCCTAATCTATTTAGAATGAATTTAAACATCTTTAAAATGTCTCACCTCAGACGCTCCGGAGATTAAAGTGGGCTCCTTGTGCACACTGGAGATAACAGGAGTGAGGTGTCTGTGTATTGTGGACTCTCACCCCTCCAGTGACATCAAGATGTTGGGTGAAGATGCATCATCAGAGCTGCACAGCACCAGCCTGGAGAAGCATGGCACCCTTACTATGGTGACCGTCCAGATAGCACAGGGTTCTGAGAGCACGGTGCACTGCCACGCTTCCAACAGTGTAGGAAATTCCACCCTGACATTCCGAGTGCCACAGGGTTCTTTACTGATTCACAACAGTAAGTTACATTTACAATTAAAAGCCATTAAACTGTTAATCTTTGTATTGCATGTTTCTACGACCTTCAGACCGGTGCACAGGAACCGCTGGTGGGTTGGACGTGATGGTCCAATGAGCTTATTGATATGTCACAGTCAGACGTGTAGCAGCATAGGTTTACATATAGCAATATTATCATTACGCCTTTTAAACAATCTCATATTTCAGTGGATTACCCAACTGTGTGATTATTTATGACTCTCTAGATTCACTGCTGTACATTTTGATTACTGTGGCTGTGTTTGTCGTGATCATCATCATCCTCTCAGTTTGGATAGTAAAAAGCTGGTATGAATCACATTAAATTACTTAAAATATTCAGAATCAATTGATTTGTGTATTATATATATATATATATATATATATATTTTTTTTTTTTTTTAAATCAAAGCAACAGAACCCAACCTTCCATCATTGACCTCGAGAGGCCTGCAGTAGCTGCACCATCCACATGTGATGCTGAAGGGTTTGTGTTGTTTGTATCTCTGTCTCACTTCTATTATTGATCTGCTCATGACCACGTGATGTGATGATGATTTACTGAAATACAGTAGTGAATACTATAATAAACTGCAGTGTTATTACACGAGATGATGATGATGATGATGATGTTACCTCTTTATTTGCAGAAAGAACAAATATCCCTGCGCTGTATATGATGGAAGTTATCATATCTATGGCAACATGGAAGTATGTACTTTTATTTTATTTATAAATATATATATATATTTAAACCAATAACATCAATAATGGGGTTAGCAGCATCGACTGCTGATTATATAGACACACTATATACACACATACAGAGAGAGAGAGTCAACCAGAGGAAAATTCGCAAAATTAATTAAATAGAGCAAAGTTTGTCTGATAATAAAAAGGTTTGAAGGATAAAGCTCTGCATCAGTAAACTTTATTTCTTTATTAGTAAATAAAATCGGACAGGTGGTGGTCAGTGTTGAGGTCTCTTCAGAGTTCTGTTCTGTATGAAGAGAGAGAGAAGCTTATTAAACAGATCGATTATCAAATCGATAACACGTGAACGAACCTTAATTAAAAATGCTAATGAACTCACATTCAGTAATTAGTATTAGAGACACATGAAGACTGAGTGCACGTGCTGAACTCACCTGGACCAGAGGCTCGTGCACTTCAAACGGAGCCGCCTGCCGACGCGATTACCTTTTAATATCGGAAACATCCTAAAAACGTCATTTCCGGCGAGCCTGAGCAAACGCCTGCTTTGTGGTGACGCTGCCTTGATCAAGACAGTAGCGCCACCAAGTGTTTAAACTAAGCAGTACAACACAGATATTTTTTAACTTTTTTTTTAAAAAGGGACCAAAAAATCGGATAACAGTCCGCGGTTTGGACGCCATGCCTTACGTGATACACACAATGCAGGAGAGTTTGTGTTTGTCCAGCAGGAGGTGCTACCGCATCCATAGTTCCTCATAAGGATCTTCCTGTCTGTGGGAGTTTGTTTGCGTCGATTACAACAGGATGACGCTCATTTCGACCTTTTTAACACACATTGCATTTAAATATTTGGAATCCAGTTTTAAAAGCCTCTAATTGAGCTCCTTATGAAGGCGTGATCCTGTCATTCATTTTATTTATACTTAATAATTAATCATGTTTAATGAAATTAAAGACATCACTAAAAACATTCAAAGATTCTACATACTGCTGAGTTAATGATTCAAATCTGAATCAACCTGTGATAAATAAATCCAACCGCAAGGTCAAAGGTTACTCTTTACCATTAAATAAAAAAAAGTTTAATTACTGTTTTTTTTTAATTAGATGATTAAAAATATTGCTGCATGTACCATGTTTTATATATAGATGATATAAACCTAAGCTTTTATCTTTGCAGATGGAGGAGGAGTATAATCACTATGAGTGTAATACTGATTATGAAGGAACATATGCGAATCTGTGAAGGACTCAGGAGTGGATATGTCCGTCCGGAGGCATGAATATGATGTTTAACCTCGTTACAACATGCTGCAGTGCCAGGATCTGTGCACACCACTTGTAATCATTTAATTTAATTTAATATATATTAGTTAATAGAAACCTCACACAAGGTATTTAATAGAAAATGTACACAAACCTCACTTCATCAACGGCTTTACAGAGCTCCTGAAACCAGGACATCCTCCTACCATCGGTACCCAACCCAACCCAACACACAAAGTTTTAGCTTTAACTCATTTATTATAGTAACACTGTCCTGAGATGAGCTGGAGACCTAACATTTAATTTAAATGTAAACACTTTAAATAAAATATATTTAATTTTATGTAATTATTTTATTTACTTTTTAAAAATGTAATAATATTAATAAAGGACTTTTTTAATTCCTTGGCTTGATAATTATCACTAAAACTGACATTTAATGGAAAATATGAATGAACATATAATTTTTCATATAGTTGGTGTTACACGGTGCAGGTTTGATGTCTGAAATAACAACTACACATCAGACCAGTGTTGACTTGATGTGAGGCTTTTGTTTTGTTCCCTATGCCCATCCAGAGGAGAATGTTTCGGACGCTGGGCAAATACGCCCACTATATGGCACCAATCTGTAGCTGGGCACACTCACTCACTCACACACACATACACATTCTTTGGGGGCAAGTTAAAGCATTCAATCTACCTTAAATCCAAATTTTTGGCCTGGGGAAGCTGGAGAACCCAGAGGACACGGATAAGGAGAGAAAATGCAAACTCCACCCTGATTGCGATTCGAACCCGAGAGGAGAACATGCCAACCACTAATCCGCCATGCCGTCTGCACTTCTTTTCAGATAAACGAGACAACAAACTTTCAAGACATGCAAATGAATCTGAGACGGTCATTACAATCATTACAAACATTTACACACTTATAGTTTTGTGTGTGGGATAAATGAAAATAATAATAATAAAAAAAACCTCTGTGGTCTAAAAGAGAACAGATGTTTGAGGACCAAAAAAAAAGTGCAAACCCTGCAAAATAAATTAGCCTTTAACCGAATAAATATTAAAGACTGGTGCAAAAAGGGAAGAGAAACTTTTTAAATTAAAATACTGAGCGGTAAATAGGTTTGACAGTGCACTGAGCGCGGTGCAGTGAATGCAAGCGTCAAAAACGCAGAGCATCGGAGTGCTACCATCAACAAAAAACAACAAGAAAAGAAATGAAAGCGGCCAAAGTGAGGACACAACCCTCATTGATGTTAATCCCAGAAGATCTGAGTGAAAGCAGAAGAGAAACTCACAAGATCTGAGTGAGACATTTCAAATTAACCTGCAAAAACACAGACAGAAAGAAACTGCAGTTAATAAGAAATCAATCAACTTTTAATACAGAATCTAAAATGACGATCTTCATCACTGCTGATTGATTTAATGTAGACATTTCTATAAAAAGACACCGCTAAAGACTTGCTCTAATCTGTTATCTCTATTTAGCTGAATAAGTAAGTTATTTTTAATATTAATTTAATGTTTAACTTTTAAATAAATTACTGTCACTTTTGCTGCTGAGGATATGAATATCCCCACTGTGGGACCCATAAAGGCTTATCTTAGTCCTTTACTCGTAATCAGCCGTGCTGAGACGTTTGGGGTGGGTTTCTCACCTGGACAAAGTGTCTGAAAATGTGAACGTGAGAAAGTTCACAAGATGTTAAAAACATTAAGAGTTTTAATAACACTGTAAACTTCAACTAACGTTAATTAATGGTAAAGATGATGAGTTTAAGATGAAGGACTTACATAAAATAACCTGTGAATATATATAACTGTAAATGAGTGTGTGTGTGTGTGTGTGTGTGTGTGTGTGTGTGTGTGTGTGTGTGTTTGTGTGTGTGTGTCCTTATAACATCTTCCTCTATCAGACTTTAAATAACTATTTTTTAAGCGTTCCGTCTCCTTTAGTGCAATCCATGTGTTCTACGTTTCAAGCACTGGGGAGATGATACACCCAGGACAGGGCACTAATCTATCGCTGGGTACACACTACTTGGGGGCAATTAGATTATTTAATATACCTTGAATCAATGGGGTTTTTTTTTCATTCTTTTGATTGAATAGTTTCTGTTGATCGTTGTAGTTCAGTGAAGCTCATTAACCATCTGTTTTTTGATGTATTATTTTGAGATGCTGTGAGCCCCCCGGCGGGGGGGGGGGGGTTGTTCTCTAATTTGTAGGTCACTTTAGATAGAAGTGTCTGCTAAATGACTAAAAGTAAAAGTAAAAGTACATTTAAATGAAGAGTAGAGGGCACGATGTGATAGATTTACAGTCTGTTATGAGCCAGAGGGATGTTTCTTAATCATGACATGTACATCACACAGATTATTCCTCTCATAACTTCCTGAAACATCATCCAACAGAACAACGCTCTGTTTTGACAGCAACCTGCAAACACTTTTCCTGATTGTGGTTGATTATTATTTGACTTTTTTTATTTTACAGTGATCAGCAGCTGCTCTAACGAACGCACGAAGCTGAGAAGAAGCTCAGCATCTCAATTAAAGGCCAAGACCAAAATAAATAAAACCTAAAACATTTACACTGTGCTACAGCAACAAAAAGAAATCAATGCCAAGATGTTCTTTGGAGTTCAGTTCGCAAAAAAATATGCACATCATGTTTTTAATTTAATATTGAATTATATTATTTTAGATCATTTTATTACATTTAGTCATTTAGCAGATGCTTTTATCGGTGATTTACAAATGAGAACAATACAAGTCTATTTCTGGTCATTAGGTAAAAAGAGAGAAGCTGCGCACTGGAAAGTGGAGATGCTATTTCCTGTAAATTAAGAATAAAACCTTGAACCCCGTTAAGGCAAGGAGTAATTTCCTGTTTGTGAAGGGCTGCACTGAAAACCGGTGAGTGAATTATTTACTGCATAATAAACCTGCATATATAAATACGGATGTTATTACAAGTGTTAGTGAGAGTACTAGTCAATGATATAATGAGAAATACACGGCAAACACTAACACGTTATAATACATTCAGATTTAAATGCTAAAAGGTTCAGAACACAAAAATAACAGATGAACAGTTTCAAACTCTATTTAACTTAAAATTTCTGTTCACTCTGAATGCACTGGTTTAAAGCCAGCTTTAAAAAAAACATGAAAAAGTAGAAAGTGGAAATGATTTTAATGATCTGTATAAAAGAATCCTGCAGCCGAGGCCTGTGAGATCTAATTACTAACAACTAATGTAAAAGGGAGCAATAAAAATAATAATTATTAATATTTCTGTTATTTGTTATCATTTTCCCCGGGGATTAATAAAGTATTCTGAATGTGATTCTGATAAAAGGTGATTACATCCTTTTTATACTTAAACTGTAATAAAGTCAGAAGCACGAATAACTGAAATTAATTTTGCACAATGTTAAAACAATGACGTGAAAATGCTTTGGAAACAAACGTTCACCTGATTATAAAACTCGGAATGTCTCTCTAGGTTTATAGTTAAAGTGGCGCGATGCAGTTATCCGGCTGGGTTCTGGTGTTCTACAGTTTGTGGTTTACAGGTATGTAGAGCTCACAGTTACAGTTAATGTTGGAATATTAGAAGACGATATAACTATTAGAAACTTTTTTTAGAGACCAGAAACCACATCTATACCAAGAACATGTGTCTCAGAAACATCTGGGGAAAATTAATAAAATAACCAAAAAGCCTTCCGAGAACCTTCTGATGTTAAAGACATTATTAATAACATATTGAGATCGGTGCCTCATACTTTGAAATCAATTCCTTACTGTAGCTGTTTAAACTCCGAATCAGTTTTCATCATTAAAAAAGAATTATTAAGACATTTCGTTCCCAGATCTGGAACAATATTAAATTTGATTTATAATAAATACTTGATGGTTAATATGAAAGAAAAGCTGTGATGTAGATGTTAATGATTTAGCATCTGCACAGGGAGTCATTATTCCATCATGAACATCATCCACGTGTCTGAATAACACTCGAGCCTATCCCGGTTCTGAGTGGAATAGTGATAGAATGATGGAACCAGAACACGGTGCTGAGCTCATGATAAAAGGAACTTAAATGCACTCAGTGCTGGGTCCACCGGGATTGGCATCACATGTGGTGTCTAAAACCTTACAGCTTCCTAACTACTTACACACCCCACTGACACACTATATAACCACAGACACGAATTTGTTAGGTCTGGAATTGTTTAAAGTATGATACATCACATTTAGTTGTCTTTAACGCTCTGACAGAGGTAATGCACGCAGCAGCATCAGGACCATCCATTAACCCAGCTGTTCTGATTGTGTCTCAGTGTCTCCTCTGAGAGGTGATTCATGGACAGCTGATATCCCTCACTCAGCGGTGGGTCTCACGGGCTCATGTCTGGTGATTCCCTGTAAGTTCAGCTACCCTGGTGAAGACAGGAGGACTTTACAGCACACTGGAATATGGTTCTTGGATTCTGATACGAAGGTCTATCATTCGGATTCGTCCATGATAAGCGACAATTTCAAGCAGCGTACCAGCCTGGTGGGGGACCTCAAAGAAAGAAACTGCTCCTTAAAAATCAGCTCTCTGCAACCCAGTGATAAAGGCCAGCTCACATTCCGGATTGAGATTAAAGACTTTAACAAATACACATATTTAGAAAATAAAGTGTCTCTTTCTTTAATAGGTAAGTGTCTTTCATTTAAACTGAACTCATCAAAAATATTTCATTATATTATTCTAATTATAAACACCATCAGGTTCCAATGTGGGTTTACAGACGAGGGGAATAAATATTCACCTAATCTGTCAGAATGGGATTAAATCAGCGGTTAGCACATTCGCCTCTCAGCTCTACGAATTTCTGGTTCGAATCCCCATCTGGGTGGAGTTTCCATGTTCTCCCCGTGTCCGCATGGGTTTCCTCTGGGTTCTCCGGTTTCCTCCCACAGTTCAAAAACATGGATCAAGGTCAATTGACTTCTCCAAATTGCCCCATATAGAGTGTGTGTAAGTGAGTGTGTGCCCAGTGATGGATTGGCGGCCTGTCCTGGGTGTATCTGTCCAGCGCCTGAAACGTTTTCCCCTGGATGGACATGGGGAACCGCCCAGCGACCCTAATAGAGGACAAAGTGGAAGATAATGGATGGATGGGATTAAATCATGACATGATGGTTCACTCTGTTCAGTGAGAGTATGATTCCATGAGATTCAATCAACTGGAAATCAGTTGTGTGTGTGTGAATGGTTAGGTGAGACGGTGGGGTGGACAGGCAGAGAGACAGACAGACAGACAGACAGAGCGATGGACAGAGAGATGGACAGCTTACAGAGGAGAAAGATCGGCTGAGATGAACGAGCAGCTTTGCGCGTTGACTTCTAAAATGAATTTTTGGAGTTGCATGTTCCTTTTTCTCGCCCCTGCAAACCTCACATGGATGTGATGTGTGGGGACAGAAGTGAAATCCTGTGTGTAAATGTGGCCCAGAGCTGCTGCGTGTGAGGATTTAATTCATTTCATTACGTCCACTTACTAGGTCCTAATTTACGAAACAAGGAATTTAACATGTTCTCCTGAGTATCAACAGAAGTCAGAACAGGAGTGTGATAGTAGGTGAACTGACATCCTTACCAAAACGTTTCCCACCTCGTCCTGTAAATGCCGGGATAGGCCCTCACAGTGTATAATTGGAATGTCTGTGTATTTTAAACTGCAGATGCTGTTCCCAGACCTGTGCTGCAGGTAGAACGGGTCACGAGCTCAGGGAAGCAGGTGACTCTCACATGCTCAGTGATTTACACCTGTTCGAGTGACCCCCCCGACATCACCTGGAACCATGAAGGAACCGTGAACGCTCAAACTCTAAAAGAATCGAATGCTGAGTGGAAGATGACGTCGACTCTGAGCTTCACCGCCATGAAATCAGACGACAACGAAAAAATCACGTGCACAGCTAAGTTCGATGGAAACAAAACATCCAGCAACTCAGCAAGTTTATCTGTTCAATGTAAGTTCTGCATACAGACCATAATCCTGAACCTAAACCCCAATCAGTAATTAACCCATAACTGTATCCTTATTAAGTTTATGCCACAGGTATAAAAGAATTTAGTTGCTTAGTGGTTTAGCATGTTCTCCTCTCAGAGCTAGGGATTCCCAGTTCGAATCCCCATCTGGGTGGAGTTTCCATGTTCTTCCCGTGTCCGCGTGGGTTTCCTCCGGGTTCTCCGGTTTTCCTCCAGGTTCTCCAAATTGCCCCATATAAAGTGTGTGTGTGTGAGTAAGTGTGTGCCCAGTGATTGATTGGCGCCCTGTCCTGGGTGTATCTGCCCAGCGCCCAAAACGTTCTCCCCTGGATAAAGTGGAAGATAATGAATGAATGAACTTTCTGATGCACATCACCAACAATCATGTGTTCCTAACCACACTTTCTAATTTAAACATCTTTTAAATCAACTCTCCTCAGATGCTCCAGAGATTAAAGAGGGCTCCGTGTGCACACTGGAGGAAACAGGAGTGAGGTGTCAGTGTTTAGTGGACTCTGATCCACTGAGTGACATCAAGATGTTGGGTGGAGATGCATCATCAAAGCTGAAAAGCACCATTCTGTGGAAGCATGGCACCCTCACTATGGTGACCGTCCAGATGGCACAGGGATCTCAGAGCACGGTGCACTGCCACGCTTCCAACAGTGTAGGAAATTCCACCATGACGTTCCTAGTGCCACAGGGTTCTGAAAGCACGGTGCACTTCCAAACTCCCGACAGTGTAGGAAATTCCACCCTGACGTCCCATGTGGCACTGGGTTCATTACTGATTCACAGTAAGTTACATTCACAATTAAAATCCACTAAACCTTTATCTTTTCATGTTAGTCTTAAAATCTTTGTTTAAAAAAAAAAAAACTTTTAAAGTGCAGTTACTTAATAATATATATATATTATAATCTATACTATAATATATTATATAACCGAATGTGAGCTGTATTTAGGTGTCTGGGTCTTTATGTGTCTTATCGGTCACTATTGTCTCATTGCTCCCTCTAGTGGTTTTCTAGCATTAAAAGCGAGACGTGGTTTAATAAACAATTTAAAAAAACTGAAAAGCTAAAGAATCATCAGAATAGAATAACTGTGATTATTCATGACTCTCTAGAGCCACTGCTGTACATTTTGATTACTGTAGCTGTGACTGTCGTGATCATCATCATCATCATCATCCTCTCAGTTTGGATAGTACAACGCCGGTATGAATAAGATAGTATTATTTGATTTGTATATATATATTTATTTATATATATAATTATTATTATTATTATTTATTTATTAATATTATTTTTTTAATCAAAGCAAAAGAACCCGACCTCCCGTCATTGCCCTCGAGAGGCCAGCAGTACCTGCACCATCTGCATGTGATGCTGAAGGGTTCGTGTTGTTTGTATCTCTGTCTCACTTCTATTATTGATGATGAGGATGGTGATGATGTTACCTCTTTATTCGCAGAATGAACAAAATGATTTGCTCTGTATATGATGGACATGAAAATATGAACGGCAACATGGAAGTACGTACTTTACACCCAGGACAGGGGGGCACACACTGGGCACACACTGGGCACACACTCACTCACTCACACACACACTCTATATGGGGCAATTTAGAGAACTCAATTGACTTGATCCATATTTTTGGACTGTGGGAGGAAACCGGAGAACCCGGAGGAAACCCACGCGGACACGGGGAGAACATGGAAACTCCACCCAGATGGGGATTCGAACCGGAAATCCCTAGAGCTGAGAGGAGAACATGCCAACCACTAAGCCACCGTGCCGCCCCTGATGAAAAGTAATTTCATTAATTACTGTCTGTGCATGTTCTGTAAATATTCAGATCTGATAATAAAGCCGACTTTGATTTAATGAAGGCGTCTGAATCAGACAGAGCACAAATCCGAGTTCACTGACACAGAGAGCCCACTCAGAATAATCAGGATTAGATATCGATCAGACACAGAGAACCCGGAGGAAACCCACGCGGACACGGGGAGAACATGGAACCTCCACCCAGATGGGGATTCGAACCGGGAATCCCTAGTGCTGAGAGGCGAACGTGCTAACCACTAAGCCACCGTGCCATTCTCAATCAATGAGCCTTAAACAAACCACGTGACTCTCATTCACCTTTTGATCCAAATCGCAGAAGTTTCAGACATTTCAGTCAACAGGAGCGAACCGAGTCCCAACAGCACACCCCTGCACTCATTAGGGTGCCTACAGAGTGCTCTCATGTTCACAATAAGAGGTTAACATTTCACATGCGCCCTCAGAACATAAGGCCGCAGTGTGGTGAGAGTCCAGCAGGGGAAGCTACAGCATCAGGCTTTGGTTGGCCTTGATTAGAAGTTGATGACGTTCTGATTAATTTGTCTTTATAACTTCACACACATTGCATTTAAAAAGCAAATCACAGTTTAATACACGGCACTATACACATCTGAAATGTTGTTTGACCTACAAATGAACGAGTGGTGTGTCAGAGGTCACAAAGGATGGAATGAAAGATGGGTTTAGCTATAATTTAACTATAACTTTAAAAGCATCTTTATTTGATTAGATACTATATAAACCTGAACCTTTATCTTTGCAGCAGGAGGAGGTGTACAATAACTTCCATTATGAAGCTGAAAATGAAGAAATATATGTGAACATGTGACAGACGCTGGAGTCTGGTGTCAGGTGAGAAAATCATCTACTAAAGGGAAATGGTGTGTGTGTGTGTGGGTGTGTGTGTGTGTGTGTGTGTGTGTGTGTGTGTGTGTGTGTGTGTGTGTGTGTGTCTGCACCCCCAAGTAATTATATAAATCTATAGATTTACCTTCCTTACATTGAGTCTGTCCTCTGTTTGGCTCCAGATCCACGGGTCAGAAAGTGAATGATGTGGAGACTATTGTTGTCACAAATCTAATGCTGAGAAATAAATGAAATGAAATCAGAAAACAGCTAATAATAATAATAATACATGACATTAATACAGATGATTTCTTCATGTAGAACCTAAATCGATATTTAAAAAGGCTGATCTGTTGATTAAACTTGTTTTTATTGTGTTGATTTTTATGTTTTATTAATGATCTGAATTCTTGTGTAAGACTTTTAGAACACAAACTCAATTTATTTGTGTTTTAATGATGACGTTAAAATGGTTATGAAGTTACATCAAGACAATTTTCAATAACAACAATCATAATTATTATTTCTATCCTCATAAGACACTTTCTTAATGTTTTTTTTTGTTTGTTTCTTGATGATTTTTGTAAATTATTCAATGTTATTCATCTGTTATTCATAAATCAGTTCACTTTAATATCATTCCTGTGGCTTTACATTAAACTCAAACTCATTAAAATGAATTTTAAAATTTTTGCACAAATATATATATTTTTAACTGCAATACTGATGTCAGTGCATGTAGGACCTTTTTGATACCTGATGTGTAGCATGTTTAGAGGGTTTTTTCTCTCATCACAACTGCAGCAGTAACTGGATGTATCAGTGATTTCCTCCTGCTGTGGTTGCTCCTTCAGTCGTTCATCATTCGCAGTGTTGAGCGATTACGAGCTCCTGAGCTTCAGTGCTGGGATCTTTAGAGAGCTGCGCACAGGTTCTGTATTAGGTTTTGCTGAACCCGGCAAAAAAATGTACACAGAAGAACACACATCTTATTCTGTACATATTTATTTACAACATAACGTGATGGAGGACTTTTATAAAAAAAATAATAAAAAGAATTAAACATACAGCTTAGACACAGAATGTCAAATGTATCTAACATGATGCTAACTACAAAATGACCACTTCAGAGGTATATTTCACCACAGCGTGGTTTCACTGAACTTTTATGATACACTTTTTCTAAAAATCTGTTTATTTACAGTAACGTTCTTTGGTACCCAGACTGTATTCATTCCACATATATTTAATTCACATGGGTTAAAATACCATTTAGTAGTGCCATAATAATAACTAACATACATTTTAACATGAACTATTGATTTATTATAAATATGTTCCCCTTTTATTACATGTAGCTCAGATGTATTTTAAACCTGACCTTAAACGATGAGCAGAAATGTTAATATTCAGGTCTTATGCGGTGTTCAATACTGTGAGTTACCCACATTCTTATCCTTTTATGTTGAGATAAGTAAAATCAGACGGAAGTCCATCAGAGGGCTTTTAAGGGACAGAGGAACAGAGAACAGAGAAGTTGCTTTGTGGTGAGTGATAACGATATGATTGCCATCAAAATCAACCTGCAGCCAACATTCTCCAGCCTCAAAGAAATACCTAATACAAAACTTAGTTTTTCACATCAATAGTTTACATAAAAGATACAGATTAATCATGACGAGCTTTTTCAATATTTATTTTCATATATATTTTTACATATTAATACAAGTTGCTGCAACATGTTCACTCATCTCAGATCTCTAAGCTGTAGGTTGTGTAATCACCAGGTGGTGCACAAATAGATTCTTTTATTTTAATATTTAGGTTTTTGTTTCTTGACATTTCTGTGTGTAATATTTAGGAACCATAATCAACGTTACAGTAAATACTGTCCAGCGGATCGCTCCGCACTTCGGGCTTCTCAGCAATACCGCCCTGAAAGGAAAGAAAGACTGACCTTTACACTGCCGTCCTGTTAGAGCTCACAAAGGCAACAAGTGATAACTGTGTGTGTGTGTGTGTGTGTGTGTGTGTGTGTGTGTGTGTGTTTCAAGATGAATAAGTTGGGTACCTGCATATTACTGTAAATTGGTTCCTCTTTAGGTGGTAATGGAAGTTCTTGCTCTTTGAACTTCTTCTCCTTCATCTCATCCCTGAATAAACAGACTTATTATTATTATTATTATTACATCCATCCGTCTATTCATTATCTTCCGCTTAATCCTCTACTAGGGTCTGGGGTGGGGGTGGGGGTGGGGTTCCCCCCATGCCATCTAGGGGAGAACGTTATCTGTGCTGGGCTGATTCACCCAGGACAGGGCACCAATCTATCACTGTGCACACTCACTCACACATATACATTACATATGGGGCAATTTGGAGCATTCAATTTACCTTAAATCCATGTTTTTGGACTGTGGGAGGAAACCGGAGAACCTGGAGGAAACCCACACACACACAGACATGGAAACTCCACCCAGATTGAGATTCGAACCAGGTTCATGCCGTGCCGCCCTATTATTATTATTATTATTATTATTATTACACAATAAAAGATCAACATAAACTGCTAAACTGTGGGCAGCGAGGTGGTACAGTGGTTAGCGCTTTGAGTTCAGGGCTCAATTCTTGTTGGGGTGAACACAGCTTCTTTTTGTCCAGAGTCTGCATGTCCTCCCTGTGTCTGTGTGGGTTGTCTCCGGGTTCTCTGAAGTCCTCCCACATACAAAAAGTGAAAGGGGTTGTGCTGAGGTGAGATATAGAGAGGTTTACAGAGATTTAAACCTGTAATCCCAGATATTATATTATATTGTGAGAGACTCATTAAGTCAAACAGATAACCAAGTTATTGCGGCTAAAAAGTTTTTTTTTTTTACAAACTATTGATTCCTGGGGTGGATTTACTTTCTCACACGTGGATTTATCATTCTGGATTCATAAATAATTAAGAGTTTAATTTGTCCTGTGTTGCTGTTCCTCTGAGGTCGTGTTTGCCTCATTATTTTACCTTCTGAAACCAAACTCAAAGAGTGTGAACTTCCATTTTTTTTGTAAAATGTGAACATTTAGAAAGTAGTAGAAAAAAAGTCCATTTCTCACCGGTTTGGCTGCGTCTTTTGCGGCGTTTGAAAATTAACATAGTATTGTGATTGCTGCCTTACAAGATTGATGTTCCTGCAAATAATAAATAACATCAAATGAATAAAACAGGAATACCTTCATATCAGCTAACTGTTATCCAAAGTCCTCAAACATGTCTGAATCAGTGAGTTAAAAGACGAGCTGAGGACGACATACAGAAGTCCCTTACAGCATCAGTGTGATGAGAGCAGGTCTGGGTTTCTGCTTCTTGTTAGTTGTTGTGTTTAAAATGCGTTTGTTAGTATTTGTGCGGCACCTTTCGTTACCGTTCCTCACATTACACACAAATCAGTTAGTAAATCAGTGCTTATTGAATAAAGCCCACCTTTTTCTTCGTTTATAAAAGACCAAAATTAAAGCCACAGCAATAGATGTCAGCAAGATAAGAGCCACAGGAACAAAGATGCTGATGTACATGGTGTTTGATGCAATCCCTTCGACCACTGGATCAACTAGTGTAAATAAAACAAATAAAATACAGAAAAGCATCTACAATTTACATTTGGTCATTTAGCAGACACTTCTATCAAAGTGACTTACAGGATCCCAACTTGGTTGGGGGTCAGAACATAGGGGTTGGTCATACAGCATCCCTGGAGCAATACGGGTTAAGGCTCATGCTCAAGGATCCACATAGTGGACCTGGGATTTGAAGCCCCAACCTTCTGACTGATACCCAACAAAGGTTGTGAGCCAACATCAGTGTCTGATCTCATTTCTAAATTTTAAAATGTATGTTCTTGATATATTTGACATCTTGCATCAGTTCCTTTTTAGTGTAATGTGACTCACTCTTGATTCTCTAAAATTTTATTTGTGTAAAAGAAAAAAAAAAAAAAAAAAAAGAATTAAATAAAAAAAAAACAACGGTAGGTGAAGGGAATATTCGAGGTGACGAGCATTATCAACAGCTCTACAAACATCAAATTTACATTTATTTATCAGATGTTTTTATGCAATATCACAATTAAACGAACAAGATCGATCCTGATATTCATAACTTATTAAACTCTAGTCAAAGAATCAAAATATTTTCATTACTTACTTTCTGTAGTGGGACTAAACGGTTGTTGTGTAACTGCGTAACAGAGAAGCATTACACAGCGTTAGATCGTACATGATAAGATGCTGATCTGTAAATGTGTGTATGCACTCAGAGTCCACCGCATGTATGTATGATCATTTACATTCGGTGTGAATATTAAATAAGAATAGACATGTCTTTAACGTGGTGGCACGGTGGCTTAGTGGTTTAGCATGTTCTCCTCTCAGCACTACGGATTCCCGGTTCGAATCCCCATCTGGGTGAAGTTTGCATGTCCTCCCCGTGTCTGTGTGGGTTTTCTCCGGGTTCTCCGGTTTCCTCCCACAGTCCAAAAACATGGATCAAGTCAATTGACTTCTCAAAATTGTCCCATATAGAGTGTGTCTGTGTGAGTGAGTGTGTGCCCAGCGATGGATTGGCGCCCTGTCCTGGGTCTATCTGCCCAGCGCCCGAGACATTCTCCCCTGGATGGGCATGGGGAACCCCACCGCGACCCTAATAGAGGATAAAGCGGGAGATGATGAATGAATGAATGTCTTTAACACTGACCGTTGTAAAGGTTTGAGTTCACGACATTTGAAGGAGTTCCAGCAACTGAAATTAAAATTAAAGAGAAAAATATTGTTCATTTATTTGAATACACATTAAATGGTCATGCACTTAAACAGATGTCATTGTCCTCCACCTGATCCTTCTATCTTCTCTGAGTGCGAATGGTATATCTAAATGTGAACACCTACACACCCTTTGTCCTAATTAGTGACACACCCTTTTTTCCTATCCGCAGAGCTTTCTCACTTTTCTTCGTTGAATGGTTTAGTTTAAAGTTTCAGTAAAAAACCAAGTCTATTTCAGTCTCTCTGTATTTTAAACTTTACTGTAGTTTAGTCCCTGCATTAGGACATCACCCTTAAGACACCTATATACCTGTATTTCCGACTGTTTTCTGTCCCTCGTCCATCATGTCCTGCGTCTCTGTGTGCATTTTAACGCTGCACTTCATTTGACTTTATTCTTCATTCTTTATTCCATCGTTAAAAGCATCACTTGCACATATGGTGGAGCACAAAATATTGTACAATTGATAAGTTGCAAATGATGTAAGAGACTCATTTCCTTTTCGCACTTACATTAACTCACTTTGTGAAAGCTTAATCCAACAACAAAACTTAGTTGAAGGTTGACCTTTTGTGTATATATATTATATATATATATATATATATATATATATATATATATATATATATATCTGTGATTCCTTATTTATTGTTATATATGCCTATATATATTGTTTTACTACATCAGTTACATATACACAGATTATTCGTACAGTGTGTTCTATAATTTTGCACTTACCATTTATTGTGAATTTAGAGTTATAAAAGCTGTATTTTCCAGATTCAGTCTCAATCCTGAAGTAATAATGTCCAGAATCAGATTCTTTTATATTGGTGATTCGCAGTGAACAGTTATGGTTACTGATATTTCCAGTCAACCAGGTCCGGTTTCTAAAGCTCTCCATTATTAATAAACTATTTTTGTGCCAGATGAATCTGTTGTTGTCAGGACTGTCGATGGTAATTGTTCCTCTATTCAATGTTTTCCAGAAGCCCATGATGTTCCCTTTGATCTTCGGCTCTGGATGTTTCACAAAGCAGTTAACGCTGATGTTACTGTACGTTGTGACGTTAAACACTTTCGGACTGATGCTGATGCTCCAATCGTCTTTAGAGAAAAACAAAGCAGGAGATTAGAAGTTCATTTAAATAAATGAAATATATAAAATGGAATATAAAATGAAATACATTCAGTACCAGATGTTTTTTTTTTTACCTTCTGACCCTGAAAAAGATATCAGAGAACAATATATGCAGATGACAGTAATGGTCATGGAACGCTGCATCTGAGGAACACATTATTAAATTATAAAATGATAAAATATAATTACAATGTGAGATCACGTAATTAAAGTTGTAATCTATTTAAACCAAAAACAATCAGAACAGATTGAATGATGCTGGATGTTGGAGATTTCGATGTGAATTTAAAAAGCGACTCACGTTGAAGGAGAGAGCAGTGCAGTTCTGACCCGCTGCAGCAATCTGCTGGATTGCATTACATGAAATGGGTGTTTTTCATGCTTCCTGTTTCTTTACTGTCACAGTATTGAGAAACTGTGAGGAAGTGATTTTATGGGTTTCTAACTTTAAAAAAACACGTTAGTCAGAACTGTAATCGTACTGCGAAATTTGTTTCACACAGTCAGCGAAACAAAAAGCTCACGAGGACCAGATTACAAATTTGACAGAAAATCTTCCATGATCCTTCTCATCTGAACTCATCTGAACGCCACTGACAACAACAATCATCGTTAACGGTCAGTTCTGCAAGCTACGGAACCTGTGATGAACTGGAAACCCATCCAGAGCATTAAAGAAAAGAGGGGCGTGGCAGCTCAGTGGTCAGGGCGTTGGGTTATCAATCTGAAGGTTGGGGGTTCAAATCCCAGGTCCACTGAAGTTACCAGTGTGGGTCCTTGAGCAAGACCCTTAACCCTCATTGCTGCAGGGGGCGCTGTGATGAACCCTGTGCTCAGCTTGTAAGTCACTTTGGATAAAAGCGTCCAATAAACGACCAAATGTAAATGTAAATGTAAGTAACACACCGGGCTCCTGGACCCTGAAAACCACAACATTACATTTACATTACATTCAGACATTTAGACGCCTTTTTTTGTCCCAAAGCAACTTACAAATGAGAAGAACAGAAGTCAGTAGTTACAGCAAAACCAGCTTTACTGTAGAATTATTACACCTGATCATTATCTGACCCACTTTCTTTTTTTATTAAGTGTTTGCGGAAGAGATGCGTTTTAAGATGTTTCTTAAAGATGCTAAATGACTCAGACTTATGGACAAAGTTGGGACGAGGGTTCCACATTTTACATTTACATACATTTGGGAATATATATATATACGTAGGGCGGCATGGTGGCTTAGTGGTTTAGCATGTTCTCCTCTCAGCACTAGGGATTCCCGGTTCGAATCCCAATCTGGGTGGAGTTTCCAAGTCCTCCCCGTGTCCGCGTGGGTTTCCTCCGGGTTCTCCGGTTTCCTCCCACAGTCCAAAAACATGGATCAAGTCAATTGAGTTCTCCAAATTGCCCCATATAGAGAGTGTGTCTGTGTGAGTGAGTGTGTGCCCAGTGATAGATTGGCGTCCTGTCCTGGGTGTATCTGCCCAGTGCCCGAAACGTTCTCCTCTGGATGGGCATGGGGAACCCCCCCGCGACCCTAATAGAGGATAAAGCTGAAGATAATGGATGGATGGATGTTTAGCAGACGTTAATATTGGGAAAATACAAATATCCCAACTTAGATAGGATGAAGGCAGCCCGGTGGCTTAGTGGTTTAGCATGTTCTCCTCTCAGCACTAGGGATTCCAAGTTTAAATCCCCATCTGGGTGGAGTTTCCTCAAACGTGGGTTTCCTCCGGAATTGCCCTATTTAGTGTGTGTGTGTGTGTGAGTGAGTGAGTGTGTGCCCAGTGATAGATTGCCCCCCTGTCCTGGGTGTATCTTCCCAGTACCCGAAACGTTCTCCCCTGGATGGGCATGGAGAACCCCACAACGACCCTAATAAAGGATAAAGCAGAAGATAATGGATGGATGGAAGGATAGGATCAGAACATTGGGTTGTTACAGCGCACTGATGTAATGAGTGTTAAGGGTCTTGCTCAAAAACCCACATTGGTAACTTGTGAGGATTTGGGATTTGAACACTAGAGTGAAGTGAACGAGTCGGAGTGTACGTTGGGATGTGTACGTCATCTTGTTTGATCTCGATCACATCACATCACATCATCCCAAACCCAAATCAATCAGCCCACATGTGGACTCTCTGCCTTGTAAGGATGGTTCATGGTTCAGTGTACAAAAAAAATGTGGAATTCTTTGTAAATGTGTCGTGTAAAATCATTTAGACCAGGAACTATTTCATTTGCTAATTGTGAAACAGTCCAGAATAGAGTTTTTTTTTAATATGCAACACGTCCATTTCTAAACTTGTTTAATAATGAATTAAATTAGAGATTTATGTTTTTTGTACATTGAACCATCCTCACAAAGCAGAGTCAACATGTGGGCTGATTGGTTTGGGTTCGAGGCAGGGTGGATGTGATGTGATGTGATGTGTTATGCACAGAGCTCTAACATGATGACTGTGCTTCTACATCCCAACTTACATGATTCAGCTGAACATGTGGAAGCAATGAAGGGCCCTCACCCAAAACACGTCACTCTTTAAAGCAGTTCAACTGTAAATCACAGCGGTGAGAGTGCAGGAGTCGAATCAGTGTAAACTGATGAACACTTCAACGATACAGGCATTAAACTCTTTAAATAAAAACAATAAAAAGAGTAAAGCAGCCACAGAGAGCGAAGGGAGAGGAGACTGGAAAGCTGATCTCCATTTCCCACTGTTTCCTGTAAAGCTTGAGACTTAGTGATGAAAATCAGATGTGGAAGTCAGATGGTGTGTTCTTGAATAAGAGGGAGGTGAAAAAAGGGGATGAGATTATAAAATGATGAAGAATAGAGAAGTGAAGAAGAGAGAGGCAGCAGGGTGGAGTGGACGGTGGAGATCTGTGATGGATGAGTATCTACAGAGTGAAGGGATAGGTTTACAGGACAGTACGAGTTGTGTTGTAGAACTGTGACTTTGACCGAAAGACAGGAGAGAGAGCTGGGAGTCGCAGAAATGTGGACGTTGTCCTTCTAATTGGGAGTTTAGAAGAGGTAAGATGTTTCAGGGAGATGAGATGGAGGCAGTGTGGAGATGTTCAGAGGTGATGAGGGTGGAGCCACCAGGCAGGAGGAGGAGAGGACATGCAGGTCGTGAGGGCAATGGAGAAGGATGCTCAGGACAGGGTGAGATGGACAATGAGATCAGCCCAAAGATGAAGTAGGTTTTATCTGAGAAGTTCTCTGACCAGCTGAATGCTGATGATCAAACCAGAAGATGATTCTTTTATTATTTTTTAATTCTATAATTTATAAATATTTAATATTATATATATATGGGGCTTACATATATGGCAAGGCATGGTGGCTTAGCGGTTGGCATGTTCTCCTCTCAGCGATTCCTGGTTCGAATCCCCATCTGGGTGGAGTTTTCATGTTCTCCCCGTGTCTGTGTGGGTTTCCTCCGGGTTCTCCGGTTTCCTCCCACAGTCCAAAAACATGGATCAAGTCAATCGAGTTCTCCAAATTGCCCCATATAGAGTGTGTGTGTGTGAGTGTGTGCCCAGTGATAGATTGCCCCCCTGTCCTGGGTGTATCTGCCCAGCGCCCGAAACGTTCTCCCCTGAATGGGCATGGGGAACCCCCCCCGAAACCCTAATAGAGGATAAAGAGGAAGATAATGAATGAATGAATTATTTATATGTATTTTTTATTTGTGCCTGATATCCTCTTCTTCTTGCTGAATTAAAGCTCCGTCACTGTTTCACAGCAGCTTTCTGTTCCGTTATCTTTAAACTCTTATCTCCTGAAATGAGAGCGTGCATTTCTTCAGGCGGACTCACAGAGGACGAGGCCAGCACTCTGCCTGCACCACCAACAAAAGAGCTCTTATGTGAACGACTGCATTCAAAATCACCAACTGCACTCTGGGTCAAGGCTGTGGGTGAGAATGGTCAGCGTGTCTGAAACACAGTGGACAGTAGGTGTAGTAGGTGAAAAAGGTACAACCTCAAAAAAAAAAAACACACAAACATCAAAATTCTGTCCAACATCAAATAACATTATGATTATTAATGAACAGTGTTGGGCGGCACAGTGGCTTAGTGGTTTAGCATGTTCTCCTCTCAGCACTAGGGATTCCCGGTTCGAATCCCAATCTGGATGGAGTTTCCATGTTCTCCCCGTGTCTGCATGGGTTTCCTCCGGGTTCTCCGGTTTCCTCCCACAGTCCAAAAACATGGATCAAGGTCTATTGAGTTCTACAAATTGCCCCATATAGAGTGTGTGTGTGTGTGAATGAGTGTGTGCCCAGCGCCCGAAACGTTCTTCCCTGGATGGGCATGGGGGAACCCCCCCCCCGCAACCCTAATAGAGGATAAAGCGGGAGATAAAGGATGGATGGATTCCTCTACATTCATTTAAACCACTTATTAAACCCATATTAATGTAAAAACATCAAAGGGTTCTTAAGAAAGATAAAAAGGAGACTGTTCAGTTGATTAAATCAGAATGGTGTCCCAATCTGTTGATTGTTAAAAGATGTGTGATCTCCACAAGTGCAGACTGTCTTTCACCTTAAACCTTACAGCATTTGCAGAATGCACAGAACTTAATAACATGTGGTTTTACAGAATCAATTACACAAAACATGTTTCCACAAACCCATTTCATCATACTGTACTGTAGATAATATACTGTAATCTAATACAACACGTCCACTTCTCATATCAGAGAAGTCTACACAAGTCTACACCTTAAAACAGCGCCATGCTGATTGGAGATTGATTGGAAACCCACACGGACATGGGGAGGACATGGAAACACCACCCAGACTGGGATTCCAACCGGGAATCCCTAACGCTGAGAGGAGAACATGTCAACCACTAAGCCACCGTGCCGCCCAATTTAAAAATATATTGTTAGTTAAAATGTTGAGCTGGGATAGGCTTCAGTACTGTTGTGACCTTGTGTAGATTAAAATGACTGAATGAAAAACCTTAACATACTGAGGTGTAACTGAGGTGGAGATGTTCCTCACATGTTTGAATCTTTAGCTCTTGGCAGATTTAGTTCTGACATGTTTTCAGTGGATCGACCTGAAAACACACGTGTGTTTAAAAACCTGTAACGCAGGCAGAGTTGAGCCAATCACATGACCCGCTGCCGTGCCACGCCCACTGTGCAGGACATGCTCATTAACCCTGATACACTGCACTGTGCCCCACTGCTCCACTGCAGAGCGTGATATCCTTAAACCCTTAAACCTGGATTTGTACAGAACGCCACGCGGCTGCTTTATAGTCACGCCATGTTCTCCTCCCGAGGTCACATGGTCCCACGGTCTCACGGTCCACCTTCATGTTATGTAACAGCAGGGATGTGTTAGAGAAGCGTATCTGACACGGCAAATACACTAAGTACAATTCACATGATTAATGTGTGTGAAGTACGGAACTAAAGGTTAACTCGGCAGGTGGCTTTACGGTGCGATAGTGTGTATTACACCACACTGAACACACACTGCACTCCTGTGACATGTTAGGACACACCAAACATCATGAATTCATCATCCACCCATTACCTTCCGCTTTATCCTCTATTAGGGTTGGGGGGGGGGGTTCCCCATGCCCATCCAGGGGAAAACATTTCGGGCGCTGGGCAGATACACCCAGGACAGGACGCCAATTTATCACTGGGCACACACTCACACACACAGACACACACTATATGGGGCAATTTGGAGAACTCAATTGACTTGATCCATGTTTTTGGACTGTGAGAGGAAACCGGAGAACCCGGAGGAAACCCACACGGACACGGGGAGAACATGAAAACTCCACCCAGATGGGGATTCGAACCGGGAATCCCTAGTGCTGAGAAGAGAACATGTTAAACCACTAAGCCACCGTGCCCTGGAGAGCAGGATAAGAACTTATAAATCTGCATCCTCTGAATTATGAATTCGGTTCAGAGGCAGCTTTGTTGTTAATCGTCCTCTTCATTACAGTGATGTTAAGACTATTCATTCGACATCCTGCTGAGGCCCGAAGAGCCAAGCACAGACAGAAGCAGGTTAACATACGTAACATAAATACTGTTGTAAGAAAGTTTATAAAACCAAGAGTGAAATGCAGAGTCGGCAGAGTTTATCCTCATTACACTTTATGACTCTGTAAACTTCAGACCTGCAGAACTTCTGCTCCAGAGAGCCGGCATCGTGAAACATGCATATCTGATTCCCTTTGTGTGAGGACTGTGTGTGTGTGTGTGAGTGTGTGTGTGTGAGTGGGGGGTAATCTCAGCATTATTAGTGAAATGCTCAGAAGATTCATGAATGCCCTCAGTGTGTGACGGACCCTAGAGAGTGTTTCCATTCACAATAGAGCGCGGACCGAATCCTCCCGAGACGGAGGTCATCGGGAACCGCGGCCGCCGTTTCCATGAGTCGCCTGATGAGTCTTCGTCTCTGGCAGGGACGGTCGTCTCCTGCCACTTAACTCCATGCGAGTACGTGTATTTACGTCTCATGTGTTTTGGAAAGGTCTCTGGGTGTGTTTGTAATTAACGCAGCCGGAATAAGAAGCACAGTTTGCAGCACTGCCATTAAAACCACACACAGCTCCTGAGTCAGCAACAAAACGCCGGCGCATTCTGGGAAAGCTGGCGTGGTGAGGAGGTGATGTATAAAATCTTTGTTTATAGGCATTTTCTTTCCAAATCCCAAATCTCGGTGGGTTGGTTTCCCAGACGGAGATGCTGCTTCACCAGTGAAAGGCGTTTAAATGAAGGATTAGGATCCTGACGAGAGGAAACGCCACACTGATGATTATTATATGGAACAAACCATAATCATCTTATTTAAACACACAGCAGCATTGAAGGCAGAACTTTGGAATTTCAGATTTATAATGAAGTCGTTTTGAAATGTTGTCATTATTTGTATTAAGGGCTGGTTTTGGGGTTTAGGGTTTAAGGGATGAGGGATTAAGGGGATTGTACAACAACTCGGCCAAAGTGCCACCCCTGCACACCCGTTAAACCCTCAGGAGTTCAGACTGCATCGTGTCTTTAAGTCTGTAAGCTGCTCCAGGACTGTGTCTGCTGGATGCTGGGCTCTGTAGTCCACCAGTTTAGGGCTGCAACAACCAATCGGCTGGCTAATTTGTTAATACATTTTTTTCAGTAGCTGATTAATTAGTTCATTTGTTAATTAATTTTTTTCAATAGGCTACAGAACAGACGATATTTGGTTCATTACTGAGGGAACTGAGTATCGTGTTATTTGGAGTTGACTTTTGTTGTTAAGTGAGGGACGTTTAGATGATACATTATTTCTTTCTTAATGCTTTTCTTTCATTACAGGAAATGTTAACTTAAACATTTTGAATAAAATTACTATATATAATACAATACTATAGAATAATTTTACTGAAAAACATCTATCTTTGGATAAAAGCGTCTGTTAAATGATTAAATGTAAATGTACAGACAATGGGGGGGAAAAATTTATTCGATTCATCGATTAATCGGAAAAATAATCGACCGATTATCAAAATAATCGTTAGTTGCAGCCCTACCACAGTTCCATTTTGTAGTCCATCTGTGTGTAGTGTGATGATCACTGATGGAGGATTAGAGGATGGAGAATATAAACTGTGCAGCATGATGAACTACTGTCTATTAAGTGGAGCAGTAAGGTGGAGGAGTGAGGACACGGGGTTTAAACTCCAGCACCACCACCCACACCTGCACCGCCATGTCAGTGTGACTCCATCACTTACTGTATGACTAAGCAGAACATGACATCACAGCTGAATCAACCAATAAATTAGTGGTACAATAACGACCTCACCCTCAGCCGGCAGTCCTTTGGTTTCTCAGTGAACACCCCGTCTCTCAGGTCCCGTCACGCCGCACTCATCGGTTCTGCGACAAACGACAAAATTATTGGGACACCTAAACGTCACACCTACAGAAGATCACATGACATCTCATTCAAGAACGATCACATCTTTCATTACACATGATCATAAAACTGGTAGTTACACTCCTTAAATCTGATTGGCTGAGCTGTTTGTCCAGCTGTGACATTATTAACAATAACACACCTCTGAGCGCTTCACATTATATACAATTATATACATTATTTCAAATCATAAAACAAAAATTAATGTCAACAGCGAGCCAATTCCCGAAACTGTATTCTGTAGTTTTGCCACTAGGTGGCAGTAAATCATTGTTGGAGAAACTGGAATTACTCAGTGTTCACTTTATAAACCGGACTAGATTACATTGCGGGAGAACAGATTATAAACAATTTAGCTCTAAATAAACACATTTCTAAATCAAAGCTTCTCTTTTTATTATAGTCTGTTTGTAAGCATTTTATAGAAGCAATAAGAAACTCGAGGTTGTGAAATATTGTGAATAAATCACTGGATCGCTACTTGAGATTTATTCAGATTGATGCCACGCCCTCTTGAACCTTAGTGCTTTATTATAAAGCTGGTTTCATGATTATCTTCCTTAGATCATAACGTTGGTGATGTTTTAAAGGTAACATGTCACGTTGTGTTTAATTCTGTATGTTTAGAATTCTGAATGCTCACAGAATCCATTACAGTTAAATAATCACACACTTTTGAATCTTCAGTCTCTAAACGCTGAGCAAGCGTCTTGTGGGAGGTTGTGTGTTCACATACCATCAGCACTGAGATGATCTGCAGCTGTGATGTTATCTGTCCCTATCTGCCTCCCCCGCCCCCCTGTCCCCCATCCCGGAGCTGATCTGGAACCAGTTCAGACATCGCTGTCTCACCACAGACACAACATTAAAGAACGAGGAGACGAAACGGAGGCAGACGTTTACATCGTGTATTAACTGTGTTCAAATACAGTATTTACAATTAAATAGAAAATATACAATTACAAAATACATTTTAATTCTGATCACATGACTTTAACAAAGTGCAAAACCACAGTGAGAGAAACCCATCCTGTAACACAGTAAAGCTGATTAGATGTCTGATTGGCCGGCAGTCACGTCTATGTGGAGTTGACCGTTCGAGTGAAACACACTGAGACCAGACGCAACGCTTCAGAATTACAGAACACGTTTCACATCTTGTGCAAACATTACATTTCATTACATTAATTACACGAGCCTCGTTTATACCACGACCCACTGCAGGTGAGGTGCTCCCCCCCCGGTGCAGAGCATCACACCAATTTAATACACAACGCTGCTTTGGTTTTTACTTTTAAAGTGGTTCTTATGTAGCTGCAAGACAAAAAAGCTTGCACTGCACCAAAGACAGAATCCAGCCCCCTAACAAGTGAACACTTCAAGTGAACACTGAGAAAATGAAGCCCTGAAAAAGAGAGTGGACTCAGAGAAGGACGTGCACTGAGACCCATAGTGTTCCTCTAATACTAAACATCTGATCACACAAAACACGATCCACATGGACACGGATCGGATTCAGGACCTCGCATGGATATGGATCTGAAAAGGTGGGATTTGGTATGTTCTCACAGCTATTAAAACATTAAATCTATTAAATCTGAGTCACGTTGGAGCAGAAATTCAGATTTGATTTCATGAGAACGACTTTAACGAACGTAACCTCAAATCATTAAGAAATCAGCAGCAAACAAACATTTAAATTAAAATCATGTGGGAATCTGTTCTCTGAACTCCTTAAATGTCACTCAAGCTGACATGTTTGATCATCAACACACACACACACACACACACACACACACCTATACAACAAGTGGAAGACCAATTTAAGGATTTCTCTCTTCTGTTGGAGGAGTGCCCGAGCTCCAATCCCCTGTATGTTTTGAGAGTTCCTGCAGAATCCTGCTGCTGGGATGTTGCAAAAGAAGCGGTTGGCACTGCATGGTCCACAGGAAACAGGCCTGGGCAGCACTGGGAGGGTTCATTTTGGAAAGTTCTGACGATCCAGCCATGAGTAAAAATTCTGATGGGAATTTATTGACATGAAAGATTTTAAAAATGGATTCAGTTTGAATTTTGGTCCTTTGTACGAAGTAATCGTTTGTAGTTTGGGAGATTAAAAGTGTGTTGTTTTTGTACGGTTAGCTACACTAAAACTGATTTATTTATTTATATGCAACAATAATAAAAGCTATGGATCAATAATGAAATGTTCTGTAGAAGGAAGACGACGGGATCGAGAGCAGAGGTCTGGAAACATTACTGAACATAAACACAGGGCTGTAAGAAGAGCAGCTTCCAAACTACAAACACAAAACGCGGGGTCCAGCGTACCGGGACACCTACAGGACCTTTAATGATGTGTAACAGTGATGGAGTCCAATGACCAATGAGATTCTGATATTGGCAAGTCGAGTCCACCAAACTGACTCTTCCATGTCTGTATGGGCCCCGCTTTGTACATCTCGAAACAGAAACAGGCCTTCCCCATACTGTTCCCACAACGTTACCAGCATACAGTTGTACCTGTGGTAATGGAATGAAATGAAAGCAAAAAACAGGTTGTCCCAAAACTTTAGTTCACATAACGTGGTTTGAAATGAAGGTTTGAGTGAGGGCAGCAGTGTGTGGTTCTGAACCTCCTGATCCATCACTTTGGTTCTTTAGTGTTGTCCTAATCGGCTGGATCGGTTTGTTGTCTATGAAATGATGCCAGCAGCATCGCAGGTCAACACGTCGTTGGCCTCAGCCTGCCCTATCTGTCGATGGAACTGCCCCTGCTTGTGAGTCTTCCAGCAATGCATGTTGGGTCCCAGAGTTAGACTCTTAACCCCCGGCATGTGGTGGAAGATGCTCCTGGGCAACGGAATGACCACAGATTTGGACAGATTGAGCTCCTGCAGAGCCTTCAGTCCGCTGAACACCTCTGGACTCAACGTCTGGAGCTGGATATTGTTGGACAGGTCCAGGACCTGCAGGTTCCTGAGGTCTTTGAAGCTGTTGGGGTGAATGACCGTCAGCTCCGGAAGGCCATTTAAAGACAGATACAGAAGGTCTTTCATTCCCTTGAAGTCCTCCTCCTGGATGCTGCTGATGAGATTCCCATCCAAACTCAAAAACTGCAACGGGATGTTCCCAAGCTCGGGGACAGAGGTCAGCCGATTTCCAGCCAGCGCCAGACTTTTGATATTCGGGCCGTGCTGCTGTGGGTTGGTGGAGACTCGGGTGAGGTGGTTGTTAGAAAGATCAATGCTGATGGCCATCTTCTGGCCTCGGGTGTGAAACAGATTTAGGTTAAAGTCCTGGAATTTGTTATCGCTGAGGTCCACTTCGGTCAGAGGCATGTTGGAGAAGCAGCTGTCGCCGAGGCTCTCCAGCTCATTCTGGCTGAGGTCCAGAACCTCCAGGTAGCGCAGTTTGTTGAAGGCTTTGGGGCTGAGACGGGAAATCAGGTTACTGCTCAGATCCAGACTGACCAACGTGGTGTAGCCCGGTCCGGACAGCATGGAGTCGGTGATGGTAACGATGGAGTTGTTGGACAGGTCCAGGTGGGTCGTGTCCAGAGGAATGGGCATGGGAGTGATGCCGGGGCCGAGCCCACTACAGTCCACCATGGTCAGGGTGAAGCTGTCGAACAGGCCGTAGCTTTCGACATTGCAGCGGCATTGTGGGTGGCAGTTCTTGACCTCTTCTGCAGTGAGCAGCACCAGCATGAGGGACAGGCTGAGGTACAGCACGGCTGCCATGGTCATCTGTAGAGACGGAAGATGAGATTAATACAGCGGGTCCAGACATCGCACTCTCAGGTTTAATTAACTGAAATATTTACGGCTAAAAATTCAAAATGATAAAAGGTTGTTCCATAAAGTTAGAAATATGTAAATACCTCATGCAAACAAAATAAATTATTTAAATATTTTGTAAAATGTGTGAAAACATGCGCATGTCATAAATTAAAAGCACGAGCATAAATGTTAACAGAACTCTGATAAAGATGAAAGAAGATGTTCTGATTGGGTTCTACAGGATCAGCTGGGGACTGGGTTCTGTCTGAGTCCAAAGTGATGGAGATGTAAATGAGCCTCATGAGAATGGCTGCAGATTATCCATCCATCCATTATCTTCTAATTTATCCTCTACTAGGTTGCAGGGGGGGGGGGGGGTTCCCCATGCCCAACCAGGGAAGAACGTTTCGGGCGCTGGGCAGATACACCCAGGACAGGACGCCAATCTATCACTGGACACACACTCACTCACACAGACACACTCTATATTCAATTGCCCTTGATCCATGTTTCTGGACATGGAAACTCCACCCAGATTGGGATTCGAACCGGGAATCCCTAGTGCTGAGAGGAGAACATGCCAACCACTAAGCCACCGTGCTGCCCACTGCATATTATAACAATAATAATAATAATAAATAGGTTATTATTTCTGTCCAGCAGTATGGAGAAAGTGACCGATCATCTGGTACTGTTTCACCTCTGTGGCTGTAATAACTCTAATAAATAAAAGTTCCTCTTTAGTAAATGATAAACCCGTGTGGATTCTCTTATCGCAGAAAGACAAACATCGCAGTCGGCGGTGCAACGTGCAGCTGCTGCAACATGTCGCGGGTTACGCTGCAGTCGGTCATTAACCACAGATCAACCTTCATGCATGAGCCACAACATCTAACCCAAACCAGCACAAACGCAAATATGACCTATAAACATAATGTCCCAGAGGGTCATTAAAAACTCGAGGACATGACGCCGGTCATTATTCATTTCAAATCGAAGGAAAAGCTGGAAATAGGAGCTTTTTAGTTTGTTTGCGTTTGGAATTGACTCTCGTTTAATCAGCAGCCGCGAGTTTCAAAAGTCCAGAGGATTTAAAATCAGGGTTTAATTCCACGTCGTGCAACTTAACACGATACAGATCCCTCACCCTCCACCGTACGGTACACAGTAAGACGACCCGTCCCGTGTTACGTACCTCTCAGGCGAACGTATCTTCTTTAAAGCGTGTACTCTGCACTGCGGGAGCTTCGGAGTGAGTGTACGAGCCAACCGGCCGAGCACGCACCTTTTGTTTAGTTAAGCTGTATCTAAGCTGTACAGGTGTGTACGGTGGAGAAGAACAAACTGGGCGGGTTCAGCTGACAAACTATTTACACTGTAATAACTATATTGTGTAATACTGATTCTGATGTTCTGAAGCACACACTGTTCACCGCAGCAGGTACGCATTCAGCATTCAGTAAATCTGCAAAAAACCCTGAATCCTTTAATATTTCATGTCGGTTCTGATGGTTCGAATCCCCATCTGGATGGAGTTTCCATGTCCTCCCCGTGTCTGCGTGGGTTTCCTCCGGGTTCTCTGGTTTCCTCCCACAGCCAAAAAACATGGATCAAGTTAATTGAGTTCTCCAAATTGCCCCATATAGAGTGTATATGTGTGTGTGAGTGTGTGCCCGGCGATAGATTGGTGTCCTGTCCTGGGTGTATCTGCCCAGCGCCCAAAACGTTCTCCCCTGGATGGGGACCCCCCCGACCCTAATATAGGATAAAGCAGAAGATGATGTATGAATGAATGTTGGTTCTGATTTTAGACCTCTGGGTTTGGTAGCTCAGCGGTTGGGGTGTTGGGCTGAGTGCTTGGGGTTTAATCCCTTTTTTCATTCATTCATTATCTCCTGCTTTATCCTCTATTAGGGTCGCGGGGGCTGGGGGGGTTCCTCATGCCCATCCAGGGGAGAACGTTTCGGGCGCTGGGCAGATACACCCAGGACAGGACGCCAATCCATCACTGAACACACATTCACACACACAGACATACATGCATACACATTCTATAGGGGGCAATTTGGAGAACTCAATTGAATTGATCCATGTTTTTGGACTGTGGGAGGAAACCGGAGAACCCGGAGGAAACCCACGCGGACACGGGGAGAACATGGAAATCCACCCAGATGGGGATTCGAACCGGGAATCCCTAACACTGAGAGGAGAACGGGCCAAACCACTAAGCCACCGTGCCGCCCCATTCTGAGGCATCATTTTCCTGTGCCGCCCGGTTCAATCCCCAAGTTTATCAAACATTGCCACCGTGGGCTCTATAGCGCCCTCATACATGAAGGGTGTTAGTAGTACCTGACCCTGTTCCCAAACCCAGACCATACAGTTGGGACACTTGTGAGTGAATTTGGATGACCACCTCTGCAGAATGACCTCATGTGTAATGTAAACGTCTAAGGCTCGTCTCCTGAAGGTGCAAGCTGCCAAAATAATGGTGGTGAGCAGAGTTAACACAACCCTCTGTTCCTGGGCTTAACATACAGCTGTGACCAGATGTTTTATGAGCCACAACCAAACGATTCAGGAGCAGTAATGAAAAGGGATTTTTCCAGCACGATGAAATTCCATATCAGAGTGATCACTACGTAACAAAACATTACCATTTGGGTCTGTGGCCTGAAAACTCCCCAAATCTAGTCTTTTACTTTGGAGTCTTTACTCAAAACTGATGTATTTATTTATAAAAGTAAAGAAATTAATCTCTAACGTTTATAATGGGACCAAACCAAAGAAAATGACCTCAGGGTCCGTCTTTACACTGAAACGGGACACCGATCCTTTCGGCTCTCGGCATTACTCAGAATGACTTGCAAAAGTCGTGCTGTGATTCAACGCGGGGGGATTAGTGCGATTGTTCAGGGGCCCCGCAGAGGGGCCGGTTTGAAACTGAAATCACAGTCAGTAACACACCACCGTTTTAAAATGTTGCTTCAGTCTTTTAGGATTTAGTCTGAGCAGAAAACATGTGGTTCGTATTTAGTTTGGTTTTTTTATTCTTACATTAGTCCAGCTGTCATCAGAACAAACAGTATTCAAACACCGAGTCATGTGATCTGAGGCTAATATATAAATCCACTGGTGTTCCGATCTTTAAGACCGTATGAACCGTGAATTATTAACTTAAATGGATGTTAACGTTCTACAATAATAAAACACAGTTGTGTATAAGCGTGAAAGTGCACGCACACCCTCGACTCAAACACAACCTCAGAGGAACACATGATCGATCGCACCGATCAGTATTTATTTAACCAGGTTTTGATTCATCACGTGAACTAAGGTTCTCACACAAACTTATTCCATTATGCTTATTTTTGATGTTTAAATGTATTGTGTCATTCATCTGAGGTAGTGTTTACCTCATTACAATACCGTGAGGTGTTTATTCCCACGTCAGGTGATGTCACTGTGACGTATAAGGTACAGGAATGAATCACTGAGACGATTCTTTAGTCCAGAGTCGTACAGCAGATCGGTTTAATTAAACCAATCATTCAGACGATGGACTCCAACAGGAGAATAAAAACATTATACCTCCAGTTGCATCATTTAATGGGATTTTAATTGTAATTTTAATTACCAAAACATTTTTGCTGCTTGTTTACATTTTTCTGACCCATAGTCACCCTGGTCAGTAGTGTAGTACCTGCTCAGATTCAGATCTTTTAAATGGAATTATTCTTTGTTAACCACAATACAGATGCAGTAATAAGGGTTTGGTCCTCTTTCATAACATATACGAGTCAGGTGATGATGTCAGAGACAGATTAACCAGCATTGGAATGCCGAGTGCATGTTAAATTAGGACGCGAGCGAACATCAAATGACGTGCAGGATGCCATATAATCATGGCTCTGCCACGCCCTGATCTACAACTGCTCTGAGACATGAAAACACACCGCGTTCTGCTGCAAACCCCTAAGCTACTCGCCGAAAAACCACGTGAGTCGGCATGAGGGATCATCCAAACGATGCTAACGAAGGTGCCATCCAACCCTGAGGTGCTGGACCCCGGACGTCCATGACAGGACCACTCGTTATTGGAAAACCAGAGGAAAGTTAAAGTCTGGACGACATCAATGGTTATGAAGACAATAAAAATAACAGTCTTTAGAACTTGGGCAGAAACCCACATGGGCAGGGGGAGGACATGCCGACGCCACACAGCCCATTGGACCCGGGACCTGCTTGCTGTGTGGAGCCACCTGCTGCACCACTGTGTCACCTAAATGTTGTTATAGTTACTTAAAGATGACAAGCTCCACCCCAAACATGATGGGTAAAAAGACTGGATTATCTTTTATGCTCTGAAATTAAAGTAAATATGGTTCATGGTGTTGGAGCTCGTCTTATTTTCAGTTCAACACTGGTGTCACCAACAAAGACGGATTCATAAATAAATATAAGTCCGTTGAAAACAACATGAACAGTAAATATGCCACAGGCTTTGGTCTAACATTTCAGAAGTATAAAAGCCGCCCCACCGCGGCCGTTAAATCATTCAAAACCTCGAGTGACACCTGGATTTATACCTGACCTACAAAGCACACAGTGCAACAGTACAAACAGGGCGGAGCTGATTGTGGTTGTGTAACTGCCACACAATAAAGCACGACTGTGTGTGAGTCAGTTGTACGCTGGTCTTATGATGCATAAGTTTGTTTACATTCGCTCGTACAGTTGTGACAGGCACAGAGACACGGCGGTGTGTACCGTCCCCAAAAAGACACATGCATCCACAACATCAGAGCAATCAGAACAAAGTGGACGTAGTTTTCAGGTTGGATCTCTGGGGGTTGTGTTGAATCTGCACATTTACGGTTCCACTCCTGAATCCTGCAGTGTGGTCCACAGAGGGGCGGTGTGGCTGCAGGACTGACGGGATACCTGCAGCCTGTGGACTGGATATGACATGCCACGCCCTGAACAGAGGGAGGTACCCACTCAGCTGTCACCACCTGGGAACAGCTGCATTGCTGTGAGGCAACCATTTTGCACATACAACACTAAAGCCCACTTCTGCATACAAACTACAGCTTTTTATAAAAGATAAACACCTGAACAACACCGAACAACCACACCGAATAACCCCTGCAGGACGGTTCTGTCTAAACGAGAGCCACACCCTCTCTCATTTTTTAGGAATTGGGAGATCAACAGGTTCCACAGCCTGCTGGATGTGACTGCACAGTGCTGAGAGAGGAGGCATGAGGCTGGAGCTACCTCTGCAGAACCTCAACTGCATTGGATTCAAAATAAAGTTTATTGCTAGACAGCAACGAGCAGCGCCAACCCACACGACCGGACAGCGTCCACACTAAGGTGGAGGTGGCTACATAACAGCATGTGGGTGGAGCCTATCAAGACGCAGTTCTCATCCACCAGACGAAGGATATGCAAACACATGGAAACATGCGCACTTTAATAGAGAGGGTTCAGATAAATCTGCTGGTGATGTTGGACAGTGGCACTTCATGAGCACGTTCCCAGTTCTCGTTCTTGTTCTCGCTCTCCAGACCAGCTGACGTCTCATGTCTGAGCAAAGCCAAAATATCTGGCCTTGCTCCATCTCCTCCTCCTCGGTTCAGCACCAGCACCAGCTTGACGGTGGAGGAAAAGCCTTAATTATGCCTCAGATTGCAGCTGTGATTTGCGTCACCACTCACACTCACACACACACACACACACACACACACACACACACACACACACACACACACACAGAGACAGAGACCATTTCCACATGTTGACATTTGTCTTCAGACTCATTCATATCAGTCAGAACTTGGGAGTGTTGGGAACAGGTTTTGGGATGGAGCCTGACGGAGCACTGTATGTAGAGAAACAGATGGACTTCAGAACTACAAAGTCCATCAGTACGGTCAGTGAGCAAGTCAACCGTCAGTTTTCATCCCCTTCAGTTCACTGAAGCAACGAATCATAAAAAACGAAAGACGATGGGTCTCAGGAGGACATTTTAATAATTATTAATCATTCGAACCAAGGCGGCACGGTGGCTAAGTGGTTTAGCATGTTCTCCTCTCAGCACTAGGGATTCCCGGTTCGAATCCCCATCTGGGTGGAGTTTCCATGTTCTCCCCGTGTCCGTGTGGGTTTCCTCCGGGTTCTCCGGTTTCCTCCCACAGTCCAAAAACATGGATCAAATTAATTGAGTTCTCCAAATTGCCCCATATAGAGTGTGTCTGTGTGTAAGTGAGTGTGTGCCCAGCGATAGATTGGCGCCCTGTCCTGGGTGTATCTGCCCAGCGCCCGAAACGTTCTCCCCTGGATGGGCATGGGGAACCCCACTGCGACCCTAATATAGTATAAAGAGGAAGATAATGAATGAATGAATAATCATTTGAACCATAAAAGCTCAATATTTATTTAGATGTTATGGATTTTGCCCATTATTTGCCCAGGTATTTAGAACATACGCATCACCAAACACCTGTTCATTGGTGTTTGAACTGAGATGCCCTGACATCCAAGTTAAATCTGTCTTCTGAGAAGCAAAGTCCACATGTTTTGATGAGCTTCAGATCACTGCACACAGATCCGATTCTGTTTACATTCAAGTGCTTACCTGCCTAAGCCACTCCCCCACGCCTGTTCCACAGACACACAGAGTGCTTATCAGACATGCCTGACTGGTTCTTAGGCAGGTAGAACCTGGTCTCATGGGCCCTCTAATACTGTTCTAAGCACATGGGATGAAGCGTGCAACCTTTGGCGAGACCTGCTACATCTGTAAACGCATCAGTGATGTTACTTTCTCCAAAAACAACATCATACATCTGAATCCAGACCTGCACATCCTGCCAAAGACACGCGTCACTGCTACGGACTCCGATTACAGCCAGGACGTACCAGTCCCATCCAAATGATCAACCTTCTGTGACGTGATGCTTCCTGTGGAGATGCACCGAGTGGCGCACACTGCTTTACGCACCACGTTAAAATGTCACGACTTTATTTATTCACATCCCTCAAGCAATCAAATCTAAACCACACTACAGCATGGTCACAGTTAAAAATGTGACCTGAAACAGGGAACCTAACTGTATAATCATTCATCCTGATTAATTCCCGTCATCGCGGAGTCCAAATCCAACACCGTAATCTGACCTCACACTCGAGGGCCCAAAAAACAATTTATGAATCATGTGACTTCAGTCCAGCTGACGCTCCTCTCTCCACACATTCATACCTCGCCCTGCAGATCAACCGTGCACACCAAAACCGTGTTCCCAAAAAAAAAAAAAAAAAAAAAAAAAACACATCTTCTGTTTTCCTTTCCGCGCTGATTGAGCCGGCAGAAGAGGGTGTCGGCAGCGGCGGCGGCTTTGTTGGTTTAGTGACTTCATTCGCCTCACACGGCTCCCATGTGAAGATGGAGGCACGTACACCCAAAGTTTTTCTTAAGCATCAGAGGATCAGAGAAAACAAGCTGAACAAACGTTCAGATCTTTTAAAACATCATCACCGAACGACTGAACAGTATTTAAAAAACTCACAGCTTTGTAAAAATCACAGAGGTCTCAGAGCATTTGAGTATAAAGGACCTTCCCTAAACTGTTCTTCCATCCATCCATCCATCCATTATCTTCCACTTTATCCTCTATTAGGGTCGCGGGGGGGGGTTCCCCATGTTCATCCAGGGGAGAACGTTTCAGGCGCTGGGCAGATACACCCAGGACAGGACGACGATCTATCGCTGGACACACACTCACTCACACAGACACACTCTATATGGGGCAATTTGGAGAACTCATTTGACTTGATCCATGTTTTTGGACTGTGGGAGGAAACCGGAGAACCCAGAGGAAACCCACGCAGACACAGGGAGAACATGCAAACTCCACCCAGATGGGGATTCGAACCAGGAATCCCTAGTGCTGAGAGGAGAACATGCTAAACCACTCAGCCACTGTGCCACCCCTGAACTGTTCTTATGAAGTTAAATACAATGGTCCAACACACAGCGCTGTGGATGAAACACCTGTATTCATTAATAAAGATGTCAGTCCTGATACTTTTGTCCATGCAGTGTTGTTTTATTAGGTCTCACTATCTGGTAGTTTTATGAGGAGGTTCTGTCTTCAGTGATATTTCTAGAAACATGTTAATGAGTTTTAAGAGACAGAGTTCTGATAACACGGCCTCCTTGGAAGAACACGATAAAGGACTCATCCTGGCCTCCGACCAAATGTCGGCACGCTCTTCGGGAGAGGCTTAATGACCCTGGAAAAGTTGTGAGGTCATAGTTAACTTGTTCACGTGTGATCCCTCTGGAGATTTATCTGCGCTCGTCCTTTTTTCGATGGAAAAACCTTATTGGAGTCTCAGCATATGCCGTCAGGGCGACTGGTTTATCAGTTTAATTAGCAGACAGCAGACATCCTGATCCGCGGGAGGAAAACCCATACACGAATTCAAAACCGCTCAGGTTAACGTCGCTGTAGTGCCACTTAACACAGCCGTGACGATTTAAAAAACCTGGAGAAATGGTTTACTGCTTTCACACCAGGAATCCACCACCGAGACAATAACCCCCCCGGTGTTAAGTCTGGCAGGTATTCTGTGAGACATAGCAAAAAGGAGGTGCGAGCCATTCAGTGGCAGGGGGGAGGTGTAAAGGACCTGGAATGACCCTGGTCTGAGGTTTCTACTGCTTTCCATAACAGACATTTTCTCCGCCATCTCCCTGATAAGAGTGATTCAGCTGGGTTACAGCTTGTCCCGTCACATCGTCTGCCGGACTGCAATTGGTTTCCATGTTTCAGATTCTGAAGTTTGGGAGATCAACACATGAAGTCCAACATAAGTGCCCTTAAGTAAAGCTCTTAACCCTCATTGCTTTAGGGCTAATGTTTCATGGCTGATCCTGGTCGCTGATCCCAAACAAGTTGGAATATTTTTAAGTGGCTTTGGCTAAAACAAAAAATGATGTAGAATGACATACACCCATCAACCAAAGAGAGATCAATACACTGATAGAGTACAAGGTTTAAACCTTTATGACTCTTTTGGAAATACAGTCTTTGAGTTTCTGTAAGTTTAGAAACGTCCAGGTTCTAATGTGAACATGACGAGGTTCATCATGAAGAGAAATGTCTGTCATTTGGAACTTTTTTTGGGTTCCATTCATTCATCCATTATCTTCAGCTTTATCCTTTATTAGGGTCGCGGGGGGGGGGGGTTTCCCCATGTCCATCCAGGGGAGAACGTTTCGGGTGCTGGGCAGATACACCCAGGACAGGGCGCCAATCTATTACTGGACACACACTCACTCACACACACACACTCTGAATGGGGCAATTTGGAGAACTCAATTGACTTGATCCATCTTTTTGGACTGTGGGAGGAAAGCGGAGAACCCGGAGGAAACCCACGCGGCCACGGGGAGGACATGGAAACTCCAGTCAGATTGGGATTTAAAGTCCTAACTGCAGTGTGTTTCATGCAGAAGTTTATAATCTGAGGATGCAGATGTTACAGCTGTGAGATTTTAAATGTAACCCCCCCCCCCCCCCGCAGACTGCACCGCTGCACAGGAGCGACGGATTAAAGTTTAACAGAACTCCCAAAAGTTCCGATGTAACGACGGCACTCACCACACACTGAGCTCCAGCCTCATTTCCGCACGAAGCCGCGTTCACTCCGCGTTCAGAGGGGGAGCTCCAGCCGCGTTTCACTCCCCAAAGCCCCGCACCGCACCTCCACCCAACCGCAGACGCGCTCTCACCTCAGGGCGAGCGGAGAAAGCTCCAACCTCCAGATCAGATGAACGGATAAGCCCGGACGCGGGGTGGAGGCGGCGGCGGGGTGGAGGACGCGGACAGTCCGAAGCTCCAGCTCCACACGGACAACCTCACCCAGAACGGGCCGAGTCAGCAGCCAAACGACTCCCTCAAACGAGTCGTCTCAACGGACCACGAGTCGGAATCGATACGCCAAAGCCAGCGAATCTTTCGGGCGGCGGTTTAAACTTGTAATAAGTTTTCTAATCGATTATAAAATAACGATGCGCATTAAATTGTATTTTTATAAACATCACGATGGCGATGTGGAGCTGTGCGGGGGAGAAGAAGTTGTGTCAGAAAGCGCGTGCACGGTCGTTGTGACGTCATCGTCGGAACACGGCTACGAGTCTGAGGCGTCGTACAATTAAACAAAACTCATTTAATGAGAAATTAAAAATAAAAACGATGAAACCTCGACGTCACACCGTGTTAAACGCGACGGTAATGTGGCAGCAAATGAAGAAAAAGTTGTAAACTTAAACACTGAAACATAACAAAACTATAACATATAGTATAACATTAACTGTGCAATACATTTCAATCATCGGTCTGTAATAACTAATAACTGTAATGGTACCGGTTCTGGTTCTGTAAATGTAACTGTGGTTTTATTACATGAAAAACATCCACATTATCTTTAAACTTTCTCCCAAAAGTATTTAAAAAAGACCCAGAGAGTCAGAGATCTGAGGTGCTGGATCTGGACTGTATGGCAAAGGAGACTGAACAGGCCAGTCAGATTGGATTGGTCATTTCGATACCGCACTGCCATCTAGTGGAAGGATAAAAAACTTCAGACACAACATTTAAAATGGAGTTTGTGTGTGTGTGTGTTTTATTTTTATTTTTCCTACATTTGTTTTTAAGCCTAATTTACAATAAATCCCGGATGTTCTTTAAAATTGCCGTCATGCCAAGAAAACTACTTTGAATCTTGAATCCAGTTCCCCCTGGCAGTGGTGCATTTTCAGTTGTTGGTCAGCAGAGGGCAGCAATGTTTCAGGAAGCAGTGGAGCAGCAGCGAAAGTTACCAATAAAAATATGGAATAATTAGTTTTACATGGTGTTGTTTAAATACTTACACATATTTACACATTATAAATATTATTTTATACAAATATATATTTGAAAATTTGTTTATATGTTTATATGTTATAATTTTGTCAGTTTCCTGGCTTTATTTATTTTATTACGATTTTTTCCCTTCTCGCTATTACACACACACGCACACACACACACACCCTTGTTGTTTGCTCGCTCATTTGGAGTTTTGTCGGGTTTAAGTTTTTCCTGGTCATCACCACTAAATCACAATAGATAAATAATTGTTTAAAACTTATATAAATAAACTTAATGCAATTTATATAAAATATTTCATGTTCATCCAACATAACACACATAACATTTAATTATAGCCAAACCTCAGGTGGCGCTACTCCTATCACTGCGCATGAACGTGTGCACACTACACAAAATAAATTAAAGAAACAAACGTAAATGAGGTGTTGACCGATCCAGCCTTCGTCCTCCAAAGCTGCTCAAAAAAGATGACCACCTAAGGGACAAGAGTTGCACCAGAGCTGCCTCAACTTCCACCAGAGGGCAGTGTTAGGTATCTTGCAGCTCGCTGCCCATTCTTTATTTTAGACGACCTGCAAGACCGACCGCTCTCTGCTGCCGCTCCCATCTGCAGCAGAGGACAGCGATGACGTGCACCAAAAAACACCCATCACAGGACATGGAAACAGCAGATGTGCACCGTCCTAAACACAGATGCATCTGAGCCTCATCACTGCAGCAAAGCAACACGATGTAATTGTTTTACTTCTCCCAAATCCCTTACCTCTAAAAAAAAATAACAAATTGTGGGTCAGCTTTGTGTTGCAGGTACCAATAACACGACGAACCTTTCCTTCAGTTTGGACATTTCTCTTTATGAGTCGGCCGGCGTTTCCATCACGTCCAGACCTCACGGTATGTTGAGGCTGAAGATAAACATTCATTTGCCGCTTGCGTATGTTGCTCTGCTATTTTTGCTGGGTGCAGTGGGAGAATGCATCACTTTGTTTGGTGGACATTAGGCAGGCGGTAACAGGTAGCGCGTCAGCGGCTTCTGATGACAGGAAGGAGCCGGGTGTTTACTGCTCGCCAGTCAGAGTGCTCTTTATGGAAGAGGTCTTGTGCCAGGCGCTGGAGGGTCACGCCAGTTCACAATTCAACCTGTTCATGTGTTGACATGAGGCAGGTCCTCAGTCTGTGTTATCTGTTCACTTATACACACATACGCTG
>JAFMOD010000655.1:181842-217944 GCA_019802435.1 Corydoras maculifer | reverse complement strand
GCTGTTCTATATGCTGTTCTATATGCTGTTCTATACGCTGTTCTATACGCTGTTCTGTACGTTGTTCTATACGCTGCTCTATACACTGTGCTATATGCTGTTCTGTACGCTGTTTTTAAAGGTGGAGCTGTTTGGATGTCGTACCATGACACCTGACACTGTAGGAATGTCAGAGAGCTTTTGCCGGAGGTTAAAGAGAACAAGGGGCTTGCGAGGGGAGAAGCTGGCGTCCCTTCAACACTGCGGCCAGCAGCCTTAAAACCTTCAGCGTGCAGTTCGTGTGTTTATTTCAACACCACGTTTCAGCGAATGTCTTGCTAACAGTGATGTTATATTGCATCTTGCGCATTTGGCTCGAGGAGATAATGCTCTCAGGGTTATTGGGTTTAAACGAATCCTCAAAGCGACCAAAAAGTAATCTTGCTGCACTCAATGAGACGTTCGGACACACGATGCGCGATCCACACTTTTTAGCTCTTGTGCTTTCTGGCTCGATGCCAAGCACAGCGAGGTCCTTTTCAGAAAAGAGACTGAAAATAAAGCGAGGGACTCGTGAACACACGAGGGTCTGATCTGCCTCCTGAAGACGATGTCTGTCTGGAAGTGTTTTCTGATGAAGATGGAGATGAATATTAATACATCATTACATTTACATTTACATTTAGTCATTTATTGGATGCTTTTATCCAAAGCGACTTACAAGGTGAGCACAGGGTTAATTACAGCGCCCCCTGGAGCAATGAGGGTTAAGGGTCTGGCTCAAGGACCCACACTGGTAACTTTATTGGTCCTGGGATTTGAACCCACAACCTTCAGATTGATAACCCAACACCCTGACCACTGAGCTACCACGCCCTTCATATTAATTCATTCATTATCTTCTGCTTTATCCTCTATTAGGGTCGCGGGGGGGGGGGGGGCTTGAGTTTGAGGCTCTGCCTTGAACCTTCGTATAACGTACCTCAGCATTCGACTGTCCTCTCTGTGACCTTGGGGACTGTGTGGTTTGGTCCATGTGAGGTGTATGGATAACGTCTCATTAAGTCCTTCACGTTTCACTGTACGGTGATTTTATACACGCTTTTCATTTTAATACGCGTTTCCATTTTGATGCAGCGTTTTTTTAAACGGACGTGACTGATGGACGAACCTGCAGCGCAGACAATAGAGCTGATCTAATAACGAGAAGGTCAGTGCCTATAGAATGCTGTTGATATAGGTAGATGGAGCTTATCTGTACTGCGTCTGGGGCTGTGTCTGGCTCCCTGTTCCTCTCCCTGCAGCAAAGACTCGTCCCATTACCATTCAGCTCGCGTCTTCAGCCTTTTCCTGACTGCCAGTGTGCACTGAACACCATGACAGAGAGATAGATGATTATACCCAGGAGGACACGAGGAGCTAGGTCTCGTTCTGTCTGCTTCCATCAGTACAATCCTAAAGTCACTCTCATAATAACTCAGGACAGTCAGACTAAAGGAGTTCGATAACAATAATGATTTAATCCACTGTTGGTGCAGAATGACAGTAAAGTTTATATATGCATCCTGCAAAGAGTTCAGATGTATGGTACAGTACAGTGTTGTTAGGTCATATCCCTCTAATGAAAATATTAAATAATAAGGTTATTAAAGTAATCATAATAAGAAAAATGATGCCTCAGAATGGGGCGACACGGTGGTTTAGTGGTTTTGCATGTTCTCCCGGATTCCCGGTTCAAATCTCCATCTGGGTGGAGTTTCCATATTCTTCCTGTGTCCGTGTGGGTTTCTTCCGGGTTCTCCAGGTTCCTCCCACAGTCCAAAAACATAAATCAAGTCAATTGAATTCTCCAAATTGCCCCATATAGCGTGTTTGTGTGAGTGAGTGTGTGTCCAGTGATAGATTGGCGCCCTGTCCTGGGTGTATCTGCCCAGTGCCCAAAACGTTCTCCCCTGGATGGGCATGGGGATACCCCCCTGCGACCCTAATAGAGGATAAAGCGGGAGATAATGGATGGACACCAATCCATCACTGGAAACACAATCACTCACACAGACACACACTAAATGGGGCAATTTAGAGAACCTGGAGGAAACCGGAGAACCTGGAGGAAACCCACGCTGACACGGGGAGGACATGGAAACTCCACCCAGACTGGGATTCGAACCTGGATCCCCAGTGCTGAGAGGAGAACATGCAATCCAAGATGAGGTTTGATGTTAAATTGTAAGAGAATGTGTTTCGGGTCGAACAACCAGTCAGATCGGGAGGTCGGAACCCTTAGAGCATCATAAACATAAAAAAAAACCACTGTGTTCTGTGTCACGCTTTCCAGATCGGCTCGTACGGTCTTATCAGCCCAGACAGCGAGGAGGTCGCTACCCCAAAGTTAAAATCTTGTTTCCTTTTGTTTTGGTTTTGTTTCAGTGATGAGAACGTGGATCGCGACGTCCCCACATATACCTCTAACTCAATAACATCAGTTATTCCCTAAAAACGTGTATTACACGTGTCCTCGATGAGGACGAGATCTCTTTTTCCTCCTCTTAACATTTGTTCAGTGCGACTGGCTGCTTCTCTTTAACATGCACCTAATCGTGAGTGTCTGGTTGTATTTGGCAGGCACACTGGCAGAGAACTCACTGACCTTTCAGCTCATCTGGAGGGGCGGGGCGGGGGGCGGGGGGGCGACGGGAGGCGAGGGGGCTGCGCCGAGTTTCACGAGCACAAATAAAGGCAGGCTGCAGATGAAACACACAACACTGTTTAAGCAGCACCAATATACTTCATCACCTTGACTACCCCCACACCCCGCGGCTCTTCAGTTTCACCTTAAACGCCAACGAGCGACGCTTCCTAAATGCATACATGTGTTTATTGGTCCTGGAAAAGCACCTAACGGGACTTAATAGATAAAGCTGATGGCAGATATTCCCATCGTTACAGCGGGGTGGGGGGGGGGTCCTCTGCGGTGTGAGGTGAGGTGAGGTCCGTCCTCTCTGATGAGGGCTACATGAAGTCAGCACTGCAGACGCAACCACAACTTCCAAAACATTTGTCGATTGAGGAAATCATGAGGCGTTCCGAGAAAAGTATATATATTCAACCGCTTAAGAGAATCCCTCACTAATTAATCATTTAATCAGAGTTAATCAAAGATTGCAGACCGACGACATCAAACTGGACGGCTTAGAAACGACCTGCTTTTGCCTTTGATGGTATTTAGTCTTGTGATTTTTATGCAGTTAATTAAAAAACATTACCTTATAGACGAGAGAGTTCTCAGGACGAAGGTCTGATTCAACACCTGGCTCTCTGAACCATCTCCACCTCCCAACATCTTGTCAGCAGAGCAGATGGCTTTACATTTAGTTGTCTTGCTGAGAGTTCCATCCCAAACATCTTACGTCTATAACTGAAGAATTATCTGAAACCTTTGCCAATCTGGTCTGATCTTTTGTTTTATTTGATAAAGAGCTTGTGGAGTGTCATGACGTGTTTCCTAGAGATGCTTTACGGAGATCATTCCTACGTTAAGCACATGATGAAGCACATGGAGTGAGAACTGGAACCACACTGAGGCGAAAGAACCCGTCTACAGTCAAACATCACTCTGAATATAGTGAACAAACCGGGGAGCGTCATGGGAGAACACAGTGTAGGTGAGAGGGAGAAGGTCCAGAGATCTTCCTGTAGAATACTGGCAGGGCCTTGAATTAAATGAAGGCAACATCTGTAAGTTTAGGTTGCATGCGAGTTGTACAACTAAGGTCACGCTTATGGAATTGGATTCAGAGGGTCAGGTGGTGATGATTTGAGGATTTTAATGGGATGATCAGGAGATCCGTTTTTGCCACAATTCATTAGATGATGGGCCTCCAGCCACGCTGATATGTAGGAGAAGCAGAAGATATTTGAGGACATATTGTCTCTTCAGCAAAGGACAAAGTGCAGAGTGTCATCAGCATAGCTATGTTAAGAGAACCCACCGCCCTGAACAACATTGTTTCTATCTCTTTTCATCAAAACAACCCCCTTTAGGACCATTACTCTCAATGAAAACCTGGTCAGAAGATTCCTGTCTTACTGTTAGCTTTTCTGTCCAAGACGATTGAACCTGAGGTTTCTTCTCAGCTCTCCGTGTTTCTTTTGCAGAACAACATTCCAGTTTCAAATTTCAGTCGTTTGATCTCTGAAGGAATTGACGTCATTGAAATAATGGAATCTAAATGAATCTGTTCTTGGAGCATTAACAAGGATGTTCAAGTCGTTTAAACATTAAATCCACACCATTAAAGGTGTAACTGTGGAGGGTGGAGGGGTTCACAATACAACCATCTGCAAAGGTCAGTTTGAACCATGGGATTTAAAAGAGACCCAAGTTTCAAGATCTTAAGTCATGAAAAGAGAAATGAATAAAAACGATGACAGGGTCACTTTTCTTTTAAAGCACCTTCACAAGCAACGCAGTGCCGAATATCAAAGTCATAAAACACTGTAATATACACAGACATCAGACGGAACATCAGACATGCCTTAAAACAAAGGAACGCCGCCTGCATGCGTCTGCGCCAACACCGCGTCCTCATTCCACCCTGCAGTCTCAATTAGGGAATGAAGGGAGATAAAAATGGCTTGTTCAGCAGAAATCACAGCGCGAGCCTCATCCATCCTCACTGTTGGCCTGTAAAAGGCTTTTCCTCACCGCACTGGTGTATGACACCGTTCTCTGGTTCTCTCTAACGGGGTAACTGGGGATTACGAGCTTTTTAAGGATTACATCACGCTTTATTGTACATTTTAATTGTGTTAATTATTTATTCTCCGATCATAAAGCAGTCTGCTGTCTGATCAATTCAAACATAGCAGCTCAGATTGTTGATTATTGGTTTGGTATTGGAAAGGATTAACTAAATGGACCCACTGTGAAGGTCCACAATTAAATGAAATGAAATGAAATGAAATTTGCTCATTTTATCCAAAGTGACTTACAAATATCCCAACTTGGTTTGGGGTCAAGGCGGCACGGGATTCCCTAGGGATTCCCAGTTTGAATCCCAATCTGGGTGGAGTTTGCATGTTCTCCCCATGTCCGCGTGGGTTTCCTCCCACAGTCCAAAAACATGGATCAAGTCAATTGAATTCTCCAAATTGCCCCATGTAGAGTGTGTCTGTGTGAGTGAGTGTGTGCCCAGCGATAAATTGGCGTCCTGTCCTGGGTCTATCTGCCCAGCGCCCAAAACGTTCTCCCCTGGATGGAAATGCAGAACCCCACCGCGACCCTAATAGAGGATAAAGCAGAAGACAATGGATGGATGGATGGATGGTTTGGGGTCAGAACACAGGATTGGTACAGCACCCCTGGAGTAGTGAGGGTTATGGGTCCTGCTCAGGGACCAACATCGGTAACTTCAGTGAACCTTCTGGTTGATCGCCCAACACCGTAACCACTGAGCTACCACGCCAGGTCCACAATGAAACAACTAAATAACCCCAATTAAAATAATGCAGACACAAAAAAAAAACAACGAACGTGTGAAATTAAAACAAATTCATTTTTCAATGAAACATTGTAATTAAATCAACTACATGACTGAATGATGAAGATATTTGGGAAACCCTCATTAATTTTGCTTTTAAACATCCTGTCTGAACTCAGAGAGATAAACATAGGCTTAGCATGTCCACACTGATCTACACCTCTGAATTAGAGTGATAAGATATTTGATAATTGTAGGCTTGAAGCTGCATAACTCACCTGAAGCTGTCAGAGCATCGTGCCCCGAGAACATCTCTCCTTAGATCATCTTTTAGGTTTTTGTGTCTCAGCCCAAAGCGCTAAGCTCCACCACAAACTGGATCTGGACGTCTTCTCCGGCGCCTGCATTCCTGTGAGGAAGCTGTCTTTTACAGGATTAGATGGAATTTTTACACACGTCTGTTCGCACGGGATTAACATGACCGGAGGTTCATCCCACGGCTCGTTTTACAGAAGGTAGAGCAGGCCGTCTGTAACAAAAGGACTGACATGCTGCATTCAGGTGAGACTCGAACCACCGAGACGCCGCCGTGAAAGGGACGTCGCCCCAACTCTCAGGCAAAACCTGTCCCGTCTGAAAAGGGCTTTGGGTTTTGGACGGGGACGTTTGGTTTGTGTTTTGTGACAGCGCCGAGCAGCCTGTCGAGCCTTTAGTTATGTCTGCACACTGTCCTGCAGTCTGTCAACTTCCTGTTAAAGGACGTCCCTGCTAATCCTCAGCTAAAAGACAAAACCTTCCCGAGTGGAACGGAGTCTATGAGCATGAAAACCACTAAACACAACGCTAACGTGTCTCAAATGGACCCTGATAAAAATTAAATTAAAGCAAAAAAATAAATAAAATTATATTATTTGGACATCCCAGCACGACCCTAGTACAGGATTAAGAGGAAGATAATTAATGAATGACATTCACTAATTGACAACCTCATGTGCCTTATCCCTCTTATGAAGAGCTTACAAACACACTATAATAAAGTTCTTCATACACACTGTAACGTTTCATAAATGCATTTATTGAAAGCAGAATCTTGAATAAACTGGACTTTTGCAGTGTAATCTTGTCCGCTTTTTAAAATAAACACTGATCATGTTCAACTAGTGGCCAAATTACACAACGCAGTTTATAAAATACCGTTATCATGCATTGTGCTGCTTCGCGTACCAAAGTTTAGGAACCATTGCTCTTACAGATGAGATTAAGGACTGCCAAATTTCCATTAGTCTCATTTTCCTGATGGTATTTTGAGTCTGTGTGCTGAATGTCCGGGGGTGATGCCCGTTTGTATTTTAATGGGTACTTATAATACTGATAATTTAGGATGCAGTGGTTCTTGGTAAACCCGGCCTGCTGACTGAGTGCTCCAGTCCATGGAAGTGAACGTTCCTGGGGATTTTTGCATCGTCTGGCTGTTTGGTATTCATGATGGATGGTGATCTATGTACAGGAGCTGTGAGCCTCGCAGAAGAGATTCCTATTAACTGAGAACCGGCAGCGTTCAGAGCAAAGTTACAAAAATAAAGAATTTCATCTTGATATATAATGAGATAGTCGAAGTGGAGAATCCTGTTGGTTTGAATTTTGGTGATTTTCCACTTTATTCTCCACAGTCTTTAAAGAAGACATCAGATTAGATCAGTCCGAGCGCCGGGAGTGAGTCTGACCGTCCAGCCGCAGAGGACCGAGTCCAGGAGTGAGGGACCAGTCATTAGAACAAATACAGCAACTACAAACCCGAAAAAATTATGACATCATCAAAATTCAAAATGTTTTAACAAATGCTTCCATTAAAAGATTTTAAATTAAAGATTTTCAAAGCAAAGTACAAACTTACTGACTTACGAGTGGAGATCCTGTACGTGACCAAATTTATCGTTTTACAAAAAACTGTAAAGTTCTTATTGAGTTTCATGTAATTCAGAATTCTTATAAGGTACAAAGAAATGACATGTTATTTAAGTTATATGCATTTGCAGCTTTAATTTTTTTAAATCAGATTGTAATAAACACAATTATTTCCCAAATCCCAAGCCGGGTGGAGTTTCCATGTTGTCCCCACGTCCTTGTGGGTTTCCTCTGGGTTCTTGAATGCTCTAAATAGTGTGTGCCCAGTCATAGAGTGGCAAAAAAAAAAAACATAGTAGAGGATTTAATGGAAGGTAGTGAATGGGGGGATGTAATAATTTGGTTTCAGATAACTTACACATGGTTCTCACAAAACTGTCAAAATTCGATTACATTACTTGTAAATAAAGGAACGTTGCATTTTTCAAATGTGCAACAAAAAACAAACACCTTCTTAACCTTCTTTAACCTGATAAAAAAAAAACTACACAAGAATTAAAATAACAAACCTGCATTTGATTAAATGTTATTATTAGAAGAAACAAAAATCAGGACTGTGATTTTACACCATGAATTACATTTACAGAATCTCAGTGATTCTTGAGTTCAACTGTTCTAACAAACATTTAGCTTAATGTTCTTTGACTCACGTACAGATGTGTCAGGCTGACAGTAAACAGGAGCGTCAGGTGATTGGTTCATGTTCATTTGAAGTAAAATGCAGATCATTTCCTTTATGCTTTTCCTTTATTTTTAAATGAATGTCCCCCTGTGGATGCACCATGTCACAAATGCTAAGTGTAAGGGTTTGTATTGTGAGTACAAAATGTACACTGCCACGTTAAAAACCTGGTTCTTATATAAACTATACAGGATATTAAAAATGTCAATGCACTTTAGTATGTTCTCATGCATTTAAAAGTGCGGATTTAATGAAGTGTCTGATGGTGACCACAGTGTCATCAAGACGTTTCGTTTCTACGAACACTTCCTCTGTAATGAACATATTAACATTGATATGTTTTTGCAGATCTTTAGAAACTTGTTTCTGGAACAGAATAAACCAAACAAGAGAAATAATATCTAAAAGATTTTTTATTGATGAAATTAATTAAACACAAAAGTACAGTATGTAAAATGAGAGCCATTTTAAAGTCCACCATCAGTAGACCCTTAAAGCAAAGTGTATGGTGATGTCACAAAGACCCCCCCCCCACCCAAAAAAAAAAAAAAAAAAAATACACATTTTGACATGACGGGTCTTTAGCTTTTTCTTTTTTTTTTTGTGGATGAAGCCAAAAAGAAAGAAAAAGGTGCGCTCTGTGAAACCCAGTGGTGGTAGTTTCATCGTGTGGGTTAATGTATATCGTATAAAGTTAATGTTCTGGGACCAGTAAAAATTAAAAGTCATTTTCAATTGAAAAACTGTTTTGCACATTTTAATACAGATATGATGATCAGTGGCAAATTTAATATTTTAAAGCAGACGTCCCTGGAACAAACTGGATATATAAATCAAGCAAAAAGAGTCCAATTTTATAAAGATCAAATAAATAACTTGGATTTTATTTACATACGTAAGACCTTGAAAGTATCACTCACTGTTACACTCCATCACACTCCTCCACCTCACTGCTCCACCTCATGGATGTAGAATCAGAGACAGCAGCTCATCATGCTGCACAGTGTGTGTTCTCCATCCTCTGATCCTCCATCAGTGATACAGGATGCTGCAGACAGCATGACTATGTAAAAAAAATCAGAACAGGACTACAATCTGTAATTGTAGAACTGCAAAGTCCATCTGTATGATGAGAGAGTTGTGTGTGTTCTAAGAAAGAGGAATGATGAAATGCAGGGATTTTTGAACATATAGAAACCTTGAATAGTGGAGGGCTATTTATAGTAACATTAATGAACAGACGTCGGTGGAACAATATATTATGTCTACCTGATAATCGCATTCGCACTGCTGCACTGATTTATGAATCCTGACTTTATTTCCAATTCTTCTGCAATATTTAACTTCATTACAAATATCCATAAGTTATTGCCAGTGGAGCGTAATGGAAAGCACATGCCTGGCGTCCAGCAAATCTAACATAAATTAAGTAAATTCCTCTTTTGGTCCACTGCATAATGCATTAGCTGTGCTTTTTAAATGGTCACAAAACACAGCTTGGGTTACAGATGTTATACTGTACATATGTTATTGTTCCAGATGTTTAACTGATTGCATTTGGTGTAGAGTATCTCCGAAAATTATATCCCTCGACATGATGTTGGGGGGCAGTTCTTACTGACCACTGTCGCCCTGACGGTGGTTCCTTTTACATACAGCTGCTTCATCTTAAGCCTGTATTCTGCAGCCTGACAACTTTATTGCTCACTTACTGTATCGCACGTTTGGGCGCGTTTCCTAACAGGCGTGCAGTGAATCAAACCCAATAAATAACCCTAATCCTGATGGGGGGCTTGCGGTCAGTGATGTCTTGGCTCTGCACCCAGGTCCTAAGCCCCCGACCCGTGATTTTTGGAGACAGACTTCACGAGTTAGGGTCTCAGGGAACGGGAGGAGGGCAGGTAGGAATACGATGAGTCATTTGTCGATCTCCTGAAACCGTCGCTCTGGGCTTCTCGGACGGACCCACCGGGTCGCCGTCTGCGGGGGTTATCGGCCGTGCCTCGTCCTGTGTAAAGACAAAACCAGACGGGAAACAGAGGGACGTGACCTCTGTTCCAGATGTCTACGCAGACTGTACATTAACACGGCATCATCAAATATACAGAGATAAGGATTAACCGGATCTGCAGCAGTGCGATTGTTTAAAGGGAATGAAAGTCAATAGACGGTTACCGGTCTTTGTGTGGAAAAGTCTCACACCCCCGTCGCTGTCTCAGTCTGGTCCAGACGCTCCGTCATTTCTCTTTGTCCTCTATTGACTTGCCCTGCCCTTTAACCCTGGTCACAATCGCCAAAGGCTCAAGGTGATGGCCATCACGCACATGCATTAAAAAGTCCCCGACCGGCTAATTCGCCCACGTCCATAACGCGGGACTGAAGAGCGCCGCGTCGCCATCATCACCCCGAACCCAGCCGGTGTACGCTGCCGGACGGGATCCATGACCGGTCGTTGGATGTGCTACCATCTAGTAGACCAATTAGATGAGTAGCACATACAGATGTGTTGGCAGCTGCCGAGACTTGCACAGCCATCCAGACTCCGCGCTCTCCACCCACCCCCACCCCCACCCCCACCCCCACCCTCCCGCATCACTTAATATGCTTAATTACGCTTTAAAAATCTTTCCCATCTGCCATCTAGTCGCATGAGCCAGCCAAAACAAAAGTGATGTTTTTCTCATCACCTCCTCCAGCTCCTCCCCCTTAGCCCCTGCCACCGCCCCCCCACCCCCATTCTCATCACCTCGATCTTGTGGTCCCCACTCCCCAGAGGCTGAGCGGGGGGAGGAAAGAGGTGACTCTGGATTGGAATGAGTAAATGATCGCCGGCGTCCCCGGGTTACCTCTGACCGGACGAGGTGTCGCCGCCGCCGCCGCAGCCATCCATCTTTCTCTAAAGATCAAGTCGGCTTTGGAGGTGAACGCGGGAGCTGGTTGCTGAATCAGACACAGGCTGGTCTGAACATCTAAAGTTGGGGGGAGGTGGTGAGACGGGTGGAGTGAGCAGGTAGTTCCCACCCCTTCGTCTACTTTCATTGGCTGGCGGGAGCCATCAGTCACCCTGTCCTGCAGCGTCTGGAGTTCGCAGAGCGCCGGCGAGACATGGTCTGCGTCTCAAGCACGCCAAGCCGAGTCTGTTTGATAACCTTTCACATCCTCGCCGGATTTTCTGAGGACGTCTCAGCATCGGCTGCGGCAGTCTGTCTCTCTCAGGATGGAGAAGTGGAGATAATCGGCTTCCCTCATTTACATCCGAACATCTCGACTGAGATTCTAATTACAACGAAGGAGAAATCCCCCCAAACTACTGAGCTGTGGACCGTTAGAGCCTCAGATATTATATATAGAGCTCATTTAGATAACGATTTAACTGCATCCTACCTCTCGTTCCTCCTCCGAGCATGCAGGTCTGTCAGGCTCACCCCACCTCAGGACATTATTCACGTCCAAGTTCATTTTGTCCAGACTGCAGACGTGGCGTCTCCTCAGAGCCGAGGGAATATTAAAGCAAATCTAATCAATGAATGCTTTAAACCAGTGGTTGTGATTAATCAACTGTTTGATTGCGTCCAGCTCTCTGTCCGTGGGTTTGGTGTCCTCGGTGCAGATCAGGGGCAGTAGCAGATGGGCTTCATCCTCTGAACCTCAGTTCTTTACATCCGTTCAACAGCGACACCTTACAACAGTGACGCCATGTATGTTAAAGAACCCATCATCATCCACGATGTCAAGTGGTGGTTGCTTTCTTGACGAGCTCCTTTTTTTGGAGTAAAGGCGTGGCCACCACTTATTAAAAAGTGGAAATGAGATCATTAGCCATAAGAAGCAGATCCCGCTGCACATCCATGTTGCCTAACAGGTCCAGGTCCTCATCTAAATGAATGAAGTCTGTATGCAGCAGAGTTTAAATCAGGACACGATGTACACTTTCATTTTACTAGATAATAAAGAGATTCGGTCCTCCCAAGTTTTTTCTTGCCACTGCCACAGGGGGCTGACCCTTTGGGGGCTCAGAACACTTAAAGCAGCTTTGTGACAATGTGCTGTTGTATATAAATAAATTAACTTGAACTGGACCAAACTTGCGGCATGGTGGCTTAGTGGTTGGCAGGTTCTCCTCTCAGCACTAGGGATTCCCAGTTCAAATTCCCATCTGGGTGAAGTTTCCATGTTCTCCCCGTGTCCGTGTGGGTTTCCTCCGGGTTCTCCGGTTTCCACCCACAGTCCAAAAACATGGATTAAGTCAATTGAGTTCTCCAAATTGCCCCATATAGAGTGTGTGTGTAAGTGAGTGTGTGTGTGTGAGTGTACCCAGTAATAGGTTAGCGCCCTGTCCTGGGTGTATCTGCCCAGCGCCCGAAACGTTCTCCCCTGGTTGGGCATGGGGAACCCCTCCGCGACCCTAATAGAGGATAAAGCGGAAGATAATTGATGAATGAATGGACCAAACTTAAACTTCTGAACTTCTGATTTGGAGATGAAGGTGCTAAACATCTAGTCAGTAGTGAGATAAAAAATATCAGGACTGACTCTCATAATTAAATTCTGGGGTTTTATTCAGCTCTTCCTGTATCTGTTCCTGACCCACCCTTTAGAGATGACTGAGAAAGGATCCAGCACTGAAAGTTTCCTCAGGAACTCTCCAGAATCTTGTGGAAAGTCACTTGAGACTCATTTGAAAGCTATTAGAGATACAAAGGGGACCGTGGTGGAATGGGAATGTTAACGCTCCTGAAGGTGCAATTGAACGGAGTTCCGATACTTTCCTATGGCTTCTATTATTCTCTTGAGTCTTTCCCTCCAGATTGCAGCACAAGTGGAAGACAAATACCTACGCAGTCATGAGCAATCCTCCTGCAGTCTGTCGGTGCAGCCGGGGTGCACTGCGGCAGACGTGGACGGCACGTATTTAGTCTGGGTAAAAAAAAAAAATGAGGAGAAAAAAAAAGAACCCCAGGCAGAATCGGCGCCGCTGCATAGACGGGGCGACCCGAGACCACGGAACGCCACCACGGCCGAGATACACCCTGCAGTCCGATCTTAAAATCAGATTCATACTAACAACACTACTAATGTTAATAATACGGATTCCCTCCCTCACTGATGAACGTATTTGTTATTCTCTGTCTTTCCGTCTCTGTGTGAGTTAGTCTGTCGGCTTTATAAATGCTCTCAGTCCTACCTCGTCCTTTATCGCTGTAATTACAGAACGCAGCGTGAGCATCACGTTTATCTGTTCCCGTCAGGAAGAAGCTACTGATGCTGTCCTGATGTCCTGATGTTCATCCCCCAAATAAAACAACCAACTCACCTCATCTAACCTTTTACAAATAATAATAAAGGTTTATTTAAAGGTTAAAGGTTTATTAAGGTCACTGTCAGGCTCAGAGTTCTAATCACAGGTTCATTAGAGAACAGGCCTTAATAATCTCCATGTAGAAAAGCCTTTGATGATTGTGATCAAATTTGGATACATTTATGAAATATTTACAAATGAGTCAATTATTTATAATTTAAAATAAGGAAATGTTGACCCCACCAAGAAAGGCCTTTGTGAGGGTCAGGTACAAAAGGACCCAAACTGTTCCCACTGAGTTGGAATGGTGCATATGTCCAAAATCCATTGTTTGGTTATAATAAGTTTTTAATTATTAAAAGGTGAGATGTTTATATAAAATATCCATCCATCCATTATCTTCCACATTATCCTCTATTAGGGTCGCGGGGGGTTTCCCATGCCCATCCAGGGGAGAACGTTTCGGGCGCTGGGCAGATACACCCAGGACAGGACGCCAATCTATCACTGGGCACACACTCACTCACACACACACTCTATATGGGGCAATTTGGATAACTTGATCTTGATCCATGTTTTTGGACTGTGGGAGGAAACCGGAGAACCCGGAGGAAACCCACGCGGACACAGGGAGAACATGGAAACTCCACCCAGATGGGAATTCGAACTGGGAATCCCCATCTGGGTGGAGTTTCCATGTTCTCCCCGATAGAATCTTATTATTTCTATGCAGCTCATTGGTTTGATCAGGTTTCAGAGGTCAGAGTTCCACTCAGGTCCTTCCCCAAACTATTATCACAATTCTGGAGGCATAGTGTTTTCAAGAATGTCTTTCTTTGATGATTAATAATCAGAAATCCCGACAGAGATTGGACATGGAAACACACACACTGACCTCAGAGGAGTCTATTCTGCTGATCAACCATCATTTCATTAAAAACTGACAAATAACTTTAGATTAATAAACAATAATCTATAATAAAACTAGGTTCTGTAGCAGGAGACCATCACAGCTCTCTCTGCTGCATGCAACACGTTGTACAAGTTCAAGTATTTATCAATATCATTAATCAGAAGTGAGGAATCGAGGGGGACTCGGGTTAATTACTTGTTAAACGAGGTCCTGGGTGAAACCCTGCTTTCATTCATGGTTAAGAGCTGGTCGAGCTTTAGAGAGCGGGGAGTTTTCTTTCCGTTGAAACGTGAGCCGTTTTGTAAATGGAAGCAGGCCGGTCGCGGGGGGGGGGGGGGGGGGGGGGGGGGGGCCCCCCCCCCCCCCCCCCCCCCCCCCCCCCCCCCCCCCCCCCCCCCCCCCCCCCCCCCCCCCCCCCCCCCCCCCCCCCCCCCCCCCCCCCCCCCCCCCCCGACGCGAATGGACTCTCTTTAGATAGATTAATGGCACCATGGACGTCACGTCGGACACGACAGGAAGATTTAAAGCGGCGACGTGTCCGTCTGGAGCTTTTGCCCCCTGTACCGACATGAGAACCTTTTTTTTTTTTTGCCACTCGGACAGCTTTGTGTTTTTAGATGCTGCGGCTGCTCAGGAGGGAGTTTATATTAAAATATAATTAATTAAATGTAAATGTCACATCCCAGCGGGACAGATCGGGACGTTTCTGGGTGAAGTTCGCATGTTCACATTTGTTCCGTGACAGTAGATCCTCTGTGGAAATTTAAATTAAAATTTTTATTTCTAAGACACGGTGGCACAGTGACTTAGTGGTTGGCATGTTCTCCTCTCAGCACTAGGGATCCCCGGTTCGAATCCCAATTTGGGTGGAGTTTGCAATTCTCCCATATTCTCCATGTGGGTTTCCTCTGGGTTCTCCGGTTTCCTCCCACAGTCCAAAAACATGGATCAAGGTTAATTGAGTTCTCCAAGTTGCCCCATTTAGAGTATGTGTGATAGATTACCCCCCGGTCCTGGGTCTATCTGCCCAGCGCCCGAAACGTTCTCCCCTGGATGGACATGGCGAACCCCCCCGTGACCCTAATAGAGGATAAAGCGGAAGATAATGGATGAATGGATATCTAAGACACACATATATGCCGTATAAGGTCACATTCCACTTTAAGAGATCCAGTGCTTAACTAGTTACTAGTAACATCTGGTTGTAACACTGTGTGCTGCAGACACTTTTAATTCAGTGGAACTTAAGTATTATTAAATTTACTACTTAGTTTTTGGACATACAGTACAGTGTAATATAAAACTCTCACTGCTTTTGCAGACTGTAGAGAGTTAAAGGTGATTTTGGCTGCAGCCTGTTAGAGGAATGGCAAACCTGCATGTCTTGAATGCATTCAGGATCTTTATCCGGTTGTAGAAACCCTCCACTCTAGTTATTAGCTTTTAATATTGTTTGCGTTCAGCATTCTGACTCCTTTTAGTGATCTGTACTTTGGCTGTAACACAATTCCATGCATGACCCCAAACTGCTTTGTGTATGTGCCTTGAACCAATCAGTGCTTTGTATTTAAGCCTGCAGCCAATCAGTGCTTTGTATTTAAGCCTGCAGCCAATCAGTGTTTAATACAATATATCCATGAAGTTAACTCAGTGGTTAGGATTGCTGTTGAGGGTTCTATAACACCACTCTTCACCCTCATTGTTCCTGGGTTGCTGTCTCCAGGCATTTTGGATAAAACTGTCGGCAGAATGATGTCATTTCCTGTCTCCCTATGTGTACAGCTTTCAATTTCACTGTCTGGGATCATGTTGGGTTCTGGGTTTAACACTGACGAGAGCAGGACGACCGTAAACAAAGTTCAGTCTCCGAGGAAACCCGTCTGACTTGGTGTATGGTTCCTTGTCACCATCACTCAGCTGTATCTGCTGTAAGCGCGAGGTCCACCACCTGAGGAAAGAGCTTATCTTCAGAGAGGAAGCTCGTCATAAAGGAGATCAGTGTTATTTTAACCTGAGAGTTCGCCTCAGCTGCTCTGTATTATAAAACCTGCAGCTTTAAACTTTAAAGACTGAAACCTGGGCTTTTCAGACATTCTGACTTTTATCTGAGGGACATTAACTGCTTTTCTTGTTTGTTTCTTTTGAGGTGTGGCCTCATTTCCTGGAGGCGTGGTCAGCTCTTCATCATGGTTCTGCTGAAGCTCTGTGTTTACACCCATTACTGATAGAACCTGGATTTCTATTGGACCGGCGGTCCTGCAGGACGCCCTTAATGGACTTTTATAGTTGTATAATTGTTAAATACGGGTCACATGATCACCACACCATCTGTACATGGCTGTTCTACACTGTTGATGCTGCCCCCCCACTCAAAGAGGATGGGTCCCTGACTGAGCCTCGGTCCTCACAAGGTTTCTTCCTTAAAATATCAACATAACAGGGAGTTTTGTCTTGCCGCTGTCTCTTGGTCTTGCTCTTTGGGGGTTTTAAGGCTTACAACTCTGTAAAGCTGCTTTGTGACGATGTACGATTGTTAAAAACACTATAGAAATAAATTAATTAAACTTAAATTAACCTGAGTTTTAATGCACATGGCCAACATCAAATACCATAATGATTTATAATCAATATTGGAACGTTCATAGTGAAGGTCAGCTCATCATCTGAGGTCGTCATGCTTGTTTACTAAAGTGCTTACCGCCATGAGAAAGGTTATCCATTCTAGTGGCACATGGCAATCGAATGGTTTGAGGCTTCACGCAGATGCTACAAATATTTATAAGAATTCAGTATTAATATCCTACTACATACTATCTGCTATAGTATGTAGCATATGGTCTTGGGCATGTCTCTGTAGTGCATACGATGGCTCTGGGTTCGGCTCTGAGAATCGGTTCAACAGATAAAGTGCTGAGTTCAGATCTCACTCCTGCTAAGCTCTAACTGAACCCATCTGTCTAACTGGGATAACTGCTGTGAAACGGGGTGTAAGTGAGTCCGAGAGAGAGACTCTGAGATGGACTGTCTTACTGACTTCCACGGTCGTTCCAGGATGAGTGCTGAACCCATTGCACCCCCCAGAAGCTTACTGAAGATAAATACAGGAACATATTGCTTCACTACTGGAAAGTTGGATGAGAAGCTTGTACATTTCCACGTCTGGTTTGTGCTGCAGCTTCTGATCAGCACCTGCAGCAAACTTGGAGAACACAGAGGAAAGCAGAGGAGTGTTTAAATTTCCTCCATTTAATCAAAACCCACATCTGATCCTGATTATAATCTATTTTAACCTCGGGCTGCCTCATGTGCTTTACGTTTCAGATGTGCCTTCACACCACATCTGGATTATTAAACCCTATGTCTGCCATGGCTGATTTGATTCATTAATATGCATGTTAGATTAATTTTTCTGTATGGTAAAAGTATTAGGACGCACCTCTGAAACACTGAATCCCTCTGTTTCGTTTCGTTCTATTAACAGGTGTCAGGAATTTTAAATTACTTGCACATAATAAAAGTCCCAAAATCCCCCCAAAAAAGGACTTTACTGGGGGCTTGCTGCTATTGGGAAGTGGGGTGGGGCAAGCTAGATTTGAACCAAAATACTGGGCTTGGATTGGCTGGTTTAAAACTAGGTCGGTAGTTTGTGATTGGCTTAGGTAGTTAGGGGCGGGAACTAGACTTAACGGATATATGCACAGGTAAGCACTGCGGGGCGCTCTCTCTCACTCAGACCCGGAGGCATTCACAGAACCTGAACGCTGAGGGGGGGAAGACCCGCTGACCAGTGTGAGTTACTGACAGTGAAGTCCATGAAGTTTTATTTGTTCTCAATAAATAAGTTGAGACGACCATTTTGCATCGGCTCGTTCTTTCTGCTATTTTAAAAATCTAAAGATCCAACACAGGTGAGTGAGATCATCAGGTGAATGCAGATAACGGGTGAGTTTGGGGTTGGAAGCTCTTGACTGACCCACACAGAGCCCGGACTTCATCCCTATTCGAGATGAACTAGTATGGAGGTTGTGAGATGGCTCCACTCATCCAACATCGGTGTCAGACCTTACAGATTGACTTATAAATAAATGAAAGATTCCCAGCCACTCCAAAATGTGGTATTTATATATAAAGTACTGAATATTCATGAGTTTGTGTTATGTTGACCATAACTGTGGACCATGTTCTACACATTTAGCTTCTAATAACCAATAAAATGATGTTCGTACCCGAATCTCACACTGAATAACAAGATACGTTGACACATCAATCACCTGCACGGCCGTTTCTTCGAAGATGCTCGTGAGCTCCAAGGAAAGCTAGAAGGTTGTACAGTTAACTCCCAAGGTATCATTCTAAACCATACAACCTACTACCTCAACCTGGATGCACACACGTCCTCCTGATTGGTCTACACTGTGGGCCGCTGCAGTACCTCATGGAACATCAATACACAGTAAGACATGCACGACCTGTTGCTGATGTATCTGTATGTAGTGTGTATTATGTCTATAGAAGTGTATGAAGTCTAACCAGAGGAGTGAACGCTGTTAGAGCTGATAGTGTTTATAAAAGCTCCTGTAGGTGTCACCACATTACACCACACTGTTACACAGGGATGGACAATACATAAATAAGCAAAAAATAATCAACCAGCAATTAATTCTAAATGAACTTCTGCAAATGTAATGAACCTGAGGCTCAGACCAGTTAAACACCATGATCCACTTAAAAAAAAACCACAAGCTGAAGCTTCAGGAATCATGAACGTCAAAGAGCTCTGACTGTTTAATCTGCAAAATACTATTAAACACCCTAAAGTCAATTGAAGCTCAGGGCTTTCTGCTGGTCAGAGTGTAACATTACCTACTAAATGGGTCAATGAAAAGGTTTAGAAGGTGTGGATAAGGTGTCCTGGGTGGTGCAGTGGCTTCCTAAAGTCTTAGGTGCTGCCACCAGGTTGGTCAGAAACAGGTGGCAGGCCGGATTTGGGATTGTTTTCTGCTGCTGCAACAGCAACCTCTGCAGCTTTAGAGGGTTCAGGGTTAATAACAAAACAATAGGTGCAAGCCCCGCCCACCCCATAGCTCATAGTTAGTTGCAAAGGCGGGAACTATCTGTGTTTGTCTCAGTGCTCCTGTCCATAAGTGCATTGTGTAATGAGGGTGGTATTTAGTGAATTGCACAGCTTTTAAAAGACATTAAAGACCATCATTTACATTTAAGAGACACCTTCATCCAAAGCAACTTACAAATATCCCAACAGAAGTTGATACAGCGCCCCCTGGAGCAATGAGGGTTAAGGGTCTTGCTCAAGGACCCACATTGGTAACTTCAGTGGACCTGGGATTTGAACCCCCAACCTTCAAATTATTAACCTAACACCCCAACCACTGAGCTATCACATCCTTCATCATGTGACCATGTGACCGACCACCAGAGAGCATGTTCTCTGGTCCAGAGCAGTATGACTGGTATGATGTAGAAGCTGTTCTACCACAGAGACAGAGACCCATAGAGACGAGCTTGTATCATTGAAATTAGCACAAGATCGGATCTACGGGTTAATGACAAGTGGCGTAGCTTAAACAAACCTAAATGATATAGCTTCTCAAATCCGAACAAAATCGAATAAATAAGCAAATAAAATACGCTGTTAATTTACTGCATGGCCAAAAAAAAATCACTACAAGGACCTTTAATGGTTCTGATCCTGATTAGATCCCTAAAGCCATTTCAACGTTCTGTTTTTAAACATTATGATCCCCAAATTTAACACTCTGAGTCTAATTAAGATGTTACAGCAAAAATATACAAGCTTCTCCAAAAACCTCCATCACAAACCACAAAGTGCTACGTCCTCCTCCATCACCTCAACCAACTGCAGGTCCTCCCTCACCACATCCATAACCTCCACCATGTCCTTCCTCTCTTCCTCCGGCCTGGTGGCTCCATCCTCATCATCCTTCTTCCAAAATGAACCTCATCTCTCCTCTGTACACGTCCAGACCACCTCAGTACCCCCTCCCCAACCCTGCCTCTAACACATCCCACCTGCACCATCCGTGTAATCAACTGATCAGTCTCCCACGTCATCCCAGCCGCAGGGGTGGGATCATACTCAGCCATCAGAGGTCACTATTATGGCAGCAGACAGTGATCCAGCCTCTCACCTCTCAGACACGGCCAGGTGTGCACACAAGATGGCATGCTGGTGTTCTGACCGGTGTACTGACTGATGTACTGATCAATGTACTGACCAGGACATTAATTATACTGTAATGTCTTTACATTAATGTCAAGCAGTGCATGTACAGGTCGATGTGTGTGTGTGTGTGTGTGTGTGTGTGTGTTTACTAAGAAGATTTGAAATGCAAAAAGGCAAACATAAAAATAAATTAAAAATGATTAAAAAATGTTAAAATATAGAGACATATACCTTTGTTGGCCAAATATCAGCATCGTGTGTAAACCTGTACTGTAAGAACCGGTGGCCTGTAAAAAAAAAAAGGAAACTTCAACATGATGGAGAATACAAAATATAATGTGAGTATTAAAATGATATTTTAAATATAATTCTTAATCAGGACCTCAGTTTGGATTACAGGGTGCACTGATGTTCCAGAGAAGTCTATATACTTTTGGCTATTTTCTTTTATTTTTCTCTCAGATCCTCTCATTTATTCATCTTCAGATCATTCTAAATCTAAATCGTCATTATAATCTAATCACACGGGCCGTCAGTGGGATGAAGGTGCCAAGTTTTTGTTGGAAACAAAATAATGTATATTTGAGAACATACAAATCTCACCTGATTTTAAACTTTCACAGCTCAAAGTCTCGATTGTGTTTGAAATTAAATCATAGAGCAAATAAACAGCTTTGAGGAACGATTTAGTTTGACGGGATGTGAAGCGACGGTGAGACGGTGTTTAAGATTCCAGCCTGGGTTTCCTGTAGGTGTTTTCTAATGTATACCGCTGCACCCCAGGACGCCTTTACTTCAACAGACATCCCACAGAGAGCATTACACCATCGGACCCAGCATTTCATGCTTTAAGACCTCGATTCAGCAGCTCATCTGTACTGCAGCTTGAGCCCAAAGTCTTCAGGTCAACAGCTCCGTACCTCAAGCAACAAAATCCACCAAATCCAACAAGACCGTAAGCTTCAGATCAAAGATCTGTAAATGTTTACCTTTGTATTTCTTCATGTAGCAGATTCTGTTCCCCAAAACGACTTACACATATCCCAACATGGTTAAGGACAGAACGCAGGGTTAATCACAGCGCCCCCTGGAGCCCCCTGGAGCAATGAGGGTTGAGGGTCTTGCTCAAGGACCCACACTGGCAGCTTCAGTGGAGCTGGGATTTGATTCAAGGATTCAAGGATTCATTTGTGTAACATGTGATACATGAAGTGTAAACGAAATTCCGTTTCACGGAAATCACAACCTTCCCACAAACCCACAACCTTCAGATCGACACCCAACACCCCAAACACTCAGCTGCCATTTTCATACCATGGAGAACAGTGTCAACTCCACTTTTCACAAATATCTCTACTATACCAAAATATAATCAACTAAAATTCAGGTTCATTTGATATTTTTGTCTGTATCGCAGACACTGTGAAGGTTGAGTGAGGAAACGGTTTGCTTGATTTGTTTAGTAAGAAATAGATTTACAGATTTCACACAGACTATATGGGGCAATTTGGAGAATTCAGTAGACTTGATCAATGTTTTTGGATTGTGGGAGGAAACGCGGACACGGGGAGAACATGAAAACGCCACCCAGATTGGGAATAGAACCGGGAATTCCTAGTGCTGAGAGGAGAACATGCTAAACCACTAAGCCACCGTGCCGCCCCATCAGGTTCATGGGAGGTTTAAAATACATTCATCCATCTATTTTTTATCTTTTGCTTTATCCTCTGTAGGATTCACCTAGTTCACCCAGACCCATCCAGGGGAGAACGTTTGAAAGGTTTGGGCAGATACAACCAGGACAGGGCGCCAATCTATCACACGTCACACAGACACAAACACACACATGAACACACTCTATATGGGGCAATTTGGAACATTCAGTTCACCGGAGAAGCCGGAGGAAACCCACACGGACAACTCCACCCAGACTGGGATTTGAACCGGGAATCTCCAGCGCTGAGAGGAGAACATGCTCACCACTAGGCCACCGTGCCGCCGGTTTAAAAAACATGTTTAAATAACTATACAGTGTGTATTTATTAACGTTTAATCTCTGACACACTATTACATCATCACATTTATTTAAAAGGTGGTTACCTTTAAGCAACCTCATTAGTTTGAGGTTTAATTAGGATGAGAGTGTGAAATATGGACATGATAAAGATCTCCAGACTGATGCTCCACCTCGGTGGTCTTTATCTCGGGTCATGCCAGCTTTCTCAATGTAAACAATTTCATTATTCCAAACTCTCTGGAATTTCTATCATATGTCAGAAGGCCACAGACAGGACGGGCGGGGCTGAACGACTGTATCCGTTAGGTGCCGTTACGGTCTTTGGGGAACCGTGTGGACGGTTGGAGCCACACTGAATGTATACAGAGTCCTGGAGCGAAGCTGATGTAGCCGTTTGTTAAAAATGACAAACCTCACGCAGCATTCACGAGCTGTTTGGCTGCAAAACGTCCACCGTGGAGTCACTCGGTTCGCAGCAATTACTCGAACATATGACAGGACTCATGACTCGCACACACCATCGCATTTCAGCGACTGTGAAAAGGGCTTAGCGAGGACTGAATCCTATTAAAGTCACACGCACATGCAAAACTCAAGCCTCTGGATAAGGCATCGCTCCGTTCCAGCGCCGTCAGACTCGCAGAAGAAGAAAGCTTTGGCTCCGCTTCATGACAAATTGAGAAAAGCGCTCCGTTCAAGCCAAAGTCTGGATTGACAATTGGGTTAATGGGTTCGTTTGGACCGTTTCGCAATTTTTTTTTTTTTTTTACTCCTCCTTTTTCCTCTTAATGCAATTTATTGAGCCATTGTCTCTGAAGGGAACCGAGAAAAAGTGCATGCCCAGCTCTACTCATCTTATATAACTACCTATAATCTGACGCAGAGGACAAGACAGACGATGACCTGCAGTCAGAGCGCCGTGGTTTCACTCGTTACCAAACTGCTTCAAGGAATTATTCAAAAATAAATCAGCCAGATTCTCATGGCTTCAGTTGCAGTGACAAAAGAGAGACGGCGTCTGGAGCGTATTTCAGAACGGCTTGGGTGCGAGCCTGTCAGTAAACTGCGAGCTTACATCCTAGATTCTTGGCTAATTAGCTGCAATATGAATGACATATTCCACTAATTAGATGGAAAGAAAACTGGTGTCTTCTGAATTAACATATGCTGAACATGAAGGGATGGAGGATTCTCACACATACTTCACTTTTACCTTAAAAACCAATCCCCCCCCCCCCCGGGGCCCTAGTAGAGAATTAAGGTGGAGATTATGAATGAATGAATCTTATCCAACATCATAATTAACGTCTGACTCTGATTTAAATCTCATGTCGTCACAATTTCAACTAAATTACATCTAATCTTGGAATTATTATGGGATGGAATCATCCACAGATCCCTCAGCTGGTTAGTTATAACTCTACAGCCTTTCAATCATCGGCTAATTGAATACCAGCAACATATAATCAGTAATTCTGACAGAACAGGGAGTCGTGATATTTATGACATCACATTATTAATTACAGATGTAATTAGAACTGCTAAATTCAGGTTCAGTTGGCGTAGTTCTTGTTCTGGGTGAGTTTTACGGCTTTCGGTTGCTGAGAATGTGGCAATGCAAACAGAGACGTGATTACTGAAGTCATTTACAGAAACAGAGAAATCCCGCGAGGCGCGAGAGCTGATATTGGGTTTGGCGGCGGGACGGGGACGTCTGTCAGATTGCAAACGACGTGAACAAGAAGCTCTGATTTTCAGCATGTTGTATTTTGACGAGAAAATAAAGAGAACCTTAACAAGTCCGTCCCCGTCGTCTGTGATGGGAACATGGTGCGCACACCCACACGTCCGGTGGGTCCAAGGATTCGAGGATTTTTATTGTAACATCACCTTGTACTGGGGTACTGGTGAATGAAAAACTTATGAGCAGGCGCCCACAAATATAAGAAAGAAAATATACAATAAATTTGAAATCAATTTTTCATTCATTCATTATCTTCCGCTTTATTCTCTATTAGGGTCGCGGTGGGGGGGTTCCCCATGCCCATCCAGGGGAGAACGTTTCGGGCGCTGGTCAGATACATCCAGGACAGGGCGCCAATCTATCGCTGGGCACACACTCACTCACACAGACACACTCTATATGGGGCAATTTGGAGAACTCAATTGACTTGATCCATGTTTTTGAACTGTGGGAGGAAACCGGAGAACCCGGAGGAAACCCACGCAGACACGGGGAGAACATGGAAACTCCACCCAGATGGGGATTCGAACCGGGAATCTCCAGTGCTGAGAGGAGAACATGCCAAACCACTAAGCCACCGCACCGTGCCGCCTGAAATAAATTTAAAATATAAAAAATTAAAAATATAAAATATGAGAAGGGTATGGAAGAGGGTGTATGTGAGAGAGTATGTGGGTGCTGTAGCAGTAAAGTGCAAGGTGCGGTGTGTATGTAGGTGGAAATTGTCCGAGTATAAGCAGTTCACAGTTCTATTTGCCGTTCCTCAGTCTGGTTGTCTGTTCCCACCCGAATTTCGGAGTTCAGTGTTAAGAATGTATGCTCTTCTCACTGCTGTGTTTGCTTCTTATTCTCTGACTGATGGATGTTTGCATGAGCGAGTAACCCGAGTTGAATGTGGCAAGGTCTTTGGTCGACCCCCCTGCCGAAAGCGACTCGATAGCACCAGCCCACCTCTAGCGGAGATTGCTCCGGGAGAGGAGCCAAGAAAGTGACTTTGTTTGACCCGGCTGCCAATCACTCCCGCTCTCGGTGCCAGACTAAGCACGGTCAGTATTTCAGCGCGGCCGGCCGGCTGGCGGCAGCTGCTGGATGTGAGGCCGCAGTGGAGCAGCGGTGAGGGGGGAACCTGGGGTCCTCTTAAGGGAGAGCTCGTATGGGCATGATAAAAACACAACCTGTCCCGGGCCTCAGGCATCGGCCTCAAACGGCTTTCGGCACACACACCCGGTCACTGGTCCAAGATGGGGCTTCGAGCTTCTAGGAAATGTGAAGGAAGAGGGTCCTGGTGCCAAAATGATTAAATGTAAATCAACACAACGGGGAGTTTCAGGATAATTTAATCGCTGTGTTCCACCCATAAGTGCTACATTTTTTGGCCTTGGATTCACGGCTGCTCGCTCTAATTGTTAGTACTTGTTTAACCGCCGGCTCGAGATAAATCACCAGTACCTGATTCAATGGAACGGGATTTCACCGCTTAGCTTCTCAGGTCTGAAATCTGAATAATTTGGTTATTTAGCTGCCGGAATAAATTCTTCTGAAGGGAATTGATTTGTCACTTCCAATATGTCTGTGGAAGCTGAATGGCACTGGGCGTCCATTAATGTAAAATAATCCTACGGCTGTGAAATGTCCTTTATCAGGATTGATTTCTGCTGCATTCAGAGACGGACTTTGCTGATTGGTTCTTAAAAATCACCCCGTATAAAATTTGGGGTGTAGCTTAACGTTACTCTCTGCCTTTATGACTGAAACTGATCAGCAGTGAGTTTGAGGCCGATGACCGGCAACTGAATTAATTTATAATAAAGCCTGTAACACTACGTGACACTACCACACTTTTCCAACAGACAATATCTCACAGCTGCTATATATTAGATATATTTTTACATTTGTTTATCGCTATTATATATTTATAATTATTTTTTTATTATACGCTGCTATATTTAACATTTACATTCACTTTTATCCAAAGCGACTTACAAATGAGAAGTCAGTAGTTATGGAGAAAACTGTACAATTAAATTTTCAATTCTATTTTTTTCCCCTAACATAATATTTAAATTAACATTTTTTAAAATTCTACCACTTGTACCACATGTCACGTAAATGACAATAAAATCTCCTTAAATCCATTTATAATCCACTAGAGGCGCTGTGACATACATCTGGAACTTTAGAAACAGACAGTTTTTACATCTACAGGGTGGAGGTGTGTAACAGAGTGTACAGCACAACACACTGCACTTCTGAGAATCATCCACCACCCTAATAGCACCTGCTCTGTCCATGGTCCTGATCATCAGAGAACACCGTAAAGGGGATAAAGATAGTAAATATATATTTACTGCTACCATTAGGGGGCTATAATCTTAAATCTCACCCTGACCTGATCACCCTCCTCCATCACCCCAACCACCTGTCTGCTCTTCCTCACCTCCTGCCTGGTGGCTCCATCCTCATCCCCTCCTCTGTCCACGTCCAAACCACCTGAATCTCAAAAGTGTACCCGTCCTGTCCTGCTGATGACCTCCTAATCTTCTCCATCACGGCGTCTTCATCTCTGACGCTTCCAGCTCTCACCCGGCTTTTGGTCTCTAATCTGATGGACAGATGGACCTCAGATTGTAATTCTGTAAAATCTTCAGTCATTATCTCTGATTAATTTTAAAGGCCTCATCTTTCTCAAAATATAAAGTATTCTGCCCAACAGAACCAGAACCACGCTGCTCTATCAAGCCAAGGTTATCAATCCCCAAATGATTTAGGGCTGAAATGTATCTTTAATATGCTGGAAGTTTCTAACCAGGGTCGGCATTTCAGGTCTGAGCGGCGAGGCTTCCAAAATAAAGACACGCCCGGAGAAAAAGCATTCTGCTAATCTTCAAAGGCCGACCGAAGCGCTCCCCTCCCCTGAGCCTCTCAGACTCCCCGAGCTGTTCCTGCACTCGTCTCTAATTCACTTTTATTCCAGCATTATCATTTTAGTGCTTTAGATGGACGCTTGTTGAAGCAGCTTGTCTCTACAGAATATCACTAGTGGTTTTATTAAAGAAATCATTTCCATGGTTTTAAGATGAAAAAGGATTCAAACGATTAAAACACCATTTTCCTTCTGACCAATGAAAGCAACAGATAAAACCTTTATTTCCTTTCGTTTTTGCACATAAACTAAATGAACCAGGGTGGTTTTATTAACTGTTAGTCGAGACATGGTGTGTTCTGATTGGTGGAAAGCACACTCGGTTCTTCAGATGCATCTGGCTCATTGGATGTTTCAGTCTGGTTCACCCGAGGTCACCGGGAAGTTAGGACTGAGATGTGTCCGTAGCTCGTTTACGTTGGTTGTGTGAGGTGTACACACACACACACACACACACACACACACACACACACACACACACAAAATCGAATGTAAATAAAACTGATGCAGTGTTGTGTGTGTGTAGTGTGTATATATCAACTTTATATCAACACACAATAAAACTGCTTTGCTTTTAGCCTATCAGCTCGTCCCACCACATCAATCCCATCTGCCCCCTTTAGAAAATAAATTGCCCCACCTGTTGTAGAGATATTAATCCCAGCCCTGCACAATTCTTTATTTCGGGCAGCGTCCAGCCCAGGGGTCAACAGTTTATTAACTATATGTTCATGTTCTTTATTCATATTGATATTTCATGAATAACGGGGCGGCACGGTGGCTTAGTGGTTAAGCATGTTCTCCTCTCAGCACTAGGGATTCCCGGTTCGAATCCCCATCTGGGTGGAGTTTGCATGTTCTCCCCGTGTCCGTGTGGGTTTCCTCCGGGTTCTCTGGTTTCCTCCCACAGTCCAAAAACATGGATCAAGGTCAATTGAGTTCTCCAAAATTGCCCCATATAGAGTGTGTGTGTGAGTGAGTGTGTGTGTGTCCAGGGATAGATTGGCGCCCTGTCCTGGGTGTATCTGCCCAGTGCCCGAAACATTCTCCTCTGGATGGGCATGGGGAACCCTAATAGAGGATAAAGCGGGAGATAATGGATGAATATATATATATATATATAATATTGATATTTAACAGCATGGGTGAAGGTATTTTTTGGATCATTAGATCTCATGACCTGAACGCTCCTGTTATTCGTTAAGGCCACGTGGTTCCTGACTGCAGCCCAGCTTTTGCGTTCAGGCGAAACATCAGCGTTGTCGGTGATTTGGGACGGAGCTGGAGACTTTCATAGTAAACTACAGTTCAGGTTTTAATGAATGTCCTTTCGAGGTGTTCGGGGAATGCATCATCCTACTTTAAAATCCATTTTCTCCCTGAATGTTGCCACCAGATGTTTGCTTTCCAAACACACTCCAATTACTCCAGCGCTCGCTGCAAATATCAGTGAACAAACTGTTCCCCAACGTGCACTGAGCACACCGACATTTTCTTCCCTCGACATCTTGGAGCGAATGAGCCGCAGTCCCGCCACCATCCGACACGTAATTACCGATCATTTATGTGATGTGTTTACCTCAAAGCATCCATAATCATAAACTACATCCACCACAGTTAGGGCTGATGAATGGGGATAACTGTGCGCCTCTGTGTCAGCGCCCCGTCCCGCTCCGGGTCGGCCGTCTGGTTTCGACCGCGGGCGCCCCTAAAACCCAGCTGACGGGAAGACGGGTGGGACGGCGTGGAGAATGGAGAGACGGAGGACTGAGTGCATATCCACCACACCAGCACCCGGCTAAATGAGCTGCTCCTTCCCTGAAGCAGGAGGCTAATGGAAAGCCTGCTGAAATGCATCAGAAGAAAAGCCCGGGTCAAGTGAGGGGAAGGATTCCTCGGGGGTGGAATCAAAACAAAGAGCAGCGTGAAACCGATACGTTTCAGCTGCGCGCATTGCTGCGGTCTAATACCGGGCCGGCTCAGGAGAATCGGACGGCTCATAAATAGCTACAGACAACACACAGAGTAAACGTGATACCATACAATGAATCCAGAGTGCATTACAACACATTACACTCCTGAGTTCAGCTGCGTCTGCAGCGTTGAGCAAACACGCGGCGTCGCGATGAAGCTGCTGATACAATAAAGAGCAGCAATCGAAGAAACAGCATCCAATAAAACCTGCAAACAGAAACTCCTACAGGTGCAAACTGCTCCTCTGTTCTTTTGAAGCGTCGCCTCATTTCCTGGAGGCGTGGTCAGTTCTTCATCATGGTTCTGGATTACTGGACGGAACCCAGATTTCTATTGGACCGGCGGTCCTGCAGGACGCCCTCAATGCACTTATATAGTTTTACAATTGTTAAATATGGGTCACATGATCACCACACGATCTGTACACGGCTGTCCTACACTGTCGATGAGACCCCCACTGAGCCTCGGTCCTCATAAGGGTTTCCTCATAATAATTAATTTTCTTCAAAATAGCAACAGAACAGGGAGTTTTGTCTTGCCGCTGTCTCTTGGTCTTGCTCTTTGGGGGTTTGAAGGCTTACAACACTATAAAGCTGCTTTGTAACAGCGTACTATTGTAAAAAAAATAAAATAAAATTAATGAATTTAACTTAAAACAGTAATCAGATAATCATTACGTGCAGAAGTCTTGTCTGAGTGACGTCACTGTTGTTTATTACAATGATCATCAGCAAAAACACCAAATTTAATCACGTTGAACGGAGATGAACCTAAACTATAACTCCGTATTCCTGCGCTGGGTAACTACAACGACCAACCAGAGTGCTGGACGTCCCATCTGCTTTAGGGTCCACGCCTACCACACATCTTCAATATCTAGAGAAGTTACCAGGTAACTCAATCAAAACCCAAACAGATGAAATCAAATCATTTCATAAAACATTAACATCATTAATGCTAACCCTAACCCTTAGGATTTCTTAACCCTAGTTAAAAATATTCTGTGAAACATGTACATTTTGTAAATTATTTTGTTTATATATATTTTACTATCGTTGATGCTGCTGTAACAATAAAAAGTTCCTCCTGTGTTATAATAAAAGGTTATCTCATCTAAACATAAAATAAGGTTCCTATATCCATCCCACTGATCAATAATGTCATCTGATTGTAGTTAGTGATATTCAGAATTCTTATTCTTTATAATTGTAGAATTTGCAGTTGGAAACCTGTTTTAATTGTAAATTGTTCTTAAGTAATGCTAAAAGGTAATTAATTACATTTATTAACTATGGTAATTAGTTTTATTCTTGTTGTGTAATGGGTCACATTCTGGATCTGAGTTGTTAACAGATCCTTCTGATAGAGATTAATCTAAACTATTAATTTTTATTAATTAAATGTATTAATCTAACCTAAACTCTAAACTCAAACTGTCCTTGCGTCCTTTAAATGAAGGACAAGTTAAGCTGGGGTTGGACAAAAAAAATAATTGGAAGACCCAAATGTAAGGCGTTTATGGGTCAGAACGTTCACTTCTTAAAGTCATAAATAATAATTCATGTCTGTGGAGTTAGTTTGAGTTGATGTGGAGCTTCACAGGTTTTTACGGTTCTTCACAAAAACAAAAAGCATTAGGCCCTATCAAATCCCAAGCCCCGCACGTCCAAATGCTCGTCCCCCTGACAAAAGAAGAGAGGAAATATAAAGATCCCGAAATTCAGCCAAAGCCGAGTGAAATCAGAGCTTCTCTCCTGGTGTTTCCAATGTTCTTCCCCCGCTGTGCTACATGATTTCAGCCCTTTTTCTTTTGCCTTAACCCATTAATTCCCACCAAAGTGGCTATTCTGTGGAGTGCCATCCACCCTGGGGGGTTATTGTGACAGGCCATTGTTCCTAACAATAGCCTTAAAGGGTTAAGATAGCAGTGGAACGTCCCGACTTCCCCTCCGCTGCTCCTCACTTTCGGATTACATGCCTCATGAAAACGAGCAGCATTCGTTTGTAAAATACAGATTTATTTTTAATTAGCACAACACGCTTTAAAAGAATTGTAAGTTTTAATTTGTTAACCTTTTTTGGGTCTTTCTTTCTAATTAAATCTAAATTCATTTAATATTCAAGCTTTAAATTCAAAATCATACAAACACAAAGTCTCGTTTAATTTACTTTTAATTTGTCACTGTCGTTTTTTAATTTTATTTACTGAAATTTGCTTTTTATTTATTGTGACCACGTTTGATTATACATTTTTACATTTAGTTTTATTTAAAATATTTTTTTAAATAAATCTGAAATGCGTGTCACATATGTATGCTTATTAGTTTTCTTTTTTTATCTATCTATCAATCTGTGTGTGTGTGTGTGTGTGTGTGTGTGTGTGTGTGTGTGTGTGTGTGTATGTGTGTTGTTAATACTACTAAAAGAAAATTATCATTAATGTTTATATTGCAAACCCTTTGATCGTCACCTCGTTTAATATTAAATTTGAATCTTTTTGCTGTGAAACTGATGATAGTTGAAGTTATATTGCCCTAAAGTTATAAAATAATAAACCTTTTATTCTTGTCTCACTATAACTGAGATAAAACCTTTTAAAGCAATTATCATATCAGAACAATCATCTCTTAATCTACAAAACTTTTACACTGCTGCTTAAAAAAAGTATACGTTTAATGTTAACATGGTTAACATCGTTTTCATTTGAACTTAATAAAGAATGAATAAATAATTGTCATTCCTATTTATTAAATAAGGACTGAACCCCAGGCTTTTAGATATAAAGGATTATCAGATATAAATCACTAGAACACTTTTAAATAAAATTCCTGCAGAGAAAATAGAAAGTAGTGACCTACAGTCAGTGGCTGACTTGAAAATGTGAATGTCTTGATTTAATTTATAAGGGAAAAGCAAAATAGTACATTTAAATAAATTAACAGAAAAATAAATGTTAATGTATAAATGTAATTCTATGTCATTATTAACTTCAGAGAAAGTATATTGTAATTGTAATTATTAATTAAATAAATAAACAGACACATCAAGCTTTAAGTTGTAAGTTATTTCATTAAAATGATGCCTTATTGGGTCCTGTGGATGGTTTTGTTTAATTTGTCGCGTCTGCAGTAAGGAGTTGAATGTAGATGAATATCTGCTCTGTTTGCTAAATTAAAAGCAAACTTTGATAAAAAAAAAAATGATGCTCTTACCCCCCCCCCCCCTGTGCAACTACAAAATAAATCTGTCTTTTCTTTCAGTACCACAGGGTTTAACATCACACTGCGATCAGAGAGCAACGGAGCTGCAGCTCAATAATAAATGAATATTTGTCTTTAATTCTAAACACATTCATCTGGAACCCTAGAATCTGTTATTTGGCCTCAGTGCTGGAGCACCACCACGTGCGGGCAGGTGAACCGCGCCGGCGACTTTCCCACGCTTCCACGGTGAAAAGGCCTCGGCCGAGCCATCTGTCTCACCCTCGGTCAGTGTGTGCTCAGAGTGCTCTGGACCCAAACGGCATTCCTGCACCTCGCTCCGAATCTGCCAGCAGGCCCCGTTATTCTTTACTTTCATTTTATTAGCTCTGTAATCTTAACTAGTTGCTGGAACCTTTGTTTATTCGTCCGTCCGTCTACAGCCTCACCCCGGACACAGCATTGTAAATGTTAACGTTATCACTGATTTTTAATTTTGCAGTTTACAGAACAAATCACCTCATTATAATAATTATTAAGAAATAAAATGAATTCAAAGCTGTTTTTTAATCAAACAGCAGGATCAAGGCTTTTTAGATAGAAATTACAATTTAAGCATCATTATGATTCAAATCATTTAATGAGTAACGATAATAATCTATGACGACATCATTCTTGTAAATAAAATGCTTTCTGTCATTATTTCCTTTAAAGCATGAACATGTTCACTGCATGAAGGTTCAGCAGATTCATCTGCTTTCAAATGATTAGTTGGTAATTAATGAATATTTGGGTTCAGGATAATATATAAAGATTATTTGTGTGTCTCAACACACACACACACACACACACACACACACACACACACACAGATCCGGCTGCAGACATGACACACAAAAAATAGTTAAATGAGGATATTAATTAAACATTCATTTATAAAATCTGAGTTGACGTATGGATTTGTTCCTCTCCTACACCAACACATCCACATGCGAACCAGTAATGAATCAAAATGACCTGTGTAAATAAGGTGGTCATGTGATCCTCCATCCTCTCTCTCTCTCTCGCTCGCTCTCGCAGCATTGCACCTCTTTTGCTGATATAAACCTCGTGCGAGCCTCTCCCGCGAGCGTCTGGGCCGAGCGAGAGCATGAGAACCGATCCTCTGAATAGCGGCCGCCTCATATTTTGTCAGTAACCATGGAAGCAGATGGGCTCTGCCCCTGCCCCGCTTACCTCGACGCGCCCGTGGGTTGCTCCCTGACTGAAAAAAGGGCACGCCTCACTTTCATCCCGCTGACCCGACTTGGCTCTCCCCTCCGAGGGGCCGACGCGGCGGGTCCCGCCGGTCTAGACGTGTTTGCACGGTCCACGGAGCAGCCTTGATGTAGCCCATCCACTTGCTCGGTGCAGATTGATGTGGGGGGGACACACCAGAGACGCTGATCTGAAAAGGAGCCCTGACTGATTTGGCCGCGGTGTCCATTCTGTCATCGATCGGGTGAATATCGACATACCTTCTGTCGGTGCACGGTGCGAAATGGATAGCTTAGCAAGCATTTTTTAATCAAGCTCGTTTAGAGGGCCAACTCTCTCTCTCTCTCGCTCTCTCTCTCTCCCTCCTTCTCTCATACTCTCTCTCTCTCTCTTATTTATTTCCTCTCTCAAGGTCTTTTGTTTTTCAGTGATTTCTGTACTGCGTTATTTCTGTTGCATGTTCATGAAGAATCACAGTTTCTTACAGTTTTATCGTTTAGTTTTTTTTTTCTCTTATTTTAGTTTTATTTTCAAACAGAACTGAACATCTGAGGATTATAGATTTAAAGATTAATGATCTTATCTTAAGAATCCAATAAGAAACTCAATAAAACTAATATGCAGCATACAGAATATCTAATAAACACTTTAATTGCACGCGTGTTGAAATGTGCTGTGTGTTTTGTTAGCAGTGAGTTTAATTGGTTTAATTGGATTGGTCGTTTGTTCATGTGATCGTCTTCATTAATAAAGCGAGTCAAACTTTGCATTAAATCCTGATCATTTTAAACATTTAAATTGTAACTCATTTATATTTAATTGAATCTTTTTTGCGTTGGTGTCAGCATCTCCGTCCATCGTTCGTGTTCCGATCTAAGCGGCGTCTGATTAATGCTTCATTCTCCTGTTCTCTGTTTGTTCTGATTGTTGGGATGTTAGAGAAAGTCGGTGAAGATGAAGCCCGGAGCATCAGCGAGCGCTCACTGAGATTCAGACCGTGACGCGGACGAGCAGACGGGCAAGTGCAGCGTTCCTGAGTAGCTTAGATACGCCATCTGTCTCAGTTTCAACTGTCTGAGAGAGAGATGACTCGGATTTCTGATTTTTCAAACAAAGTGATGGAGATAAACGCGAGGTGTGTGGAGGTTTTCATTCTTCTGACGTTGTGCTCTAATTGAATACCGAGGGCTTCGTTTATTTCTCCTGATTTCATGTCATTTTAATGACATTAGAGACATTAAGGTGTCCTGAATATGTGTCGCAGAAACAGACCCTCAGTCTGACTGCAGCTGTAATGTCTGCAGGTCCAGCTTCAGTCCACATGCTGCATTATTTATGGAGCCATCAGTAGATTAGGGCTGAAGCAGATGCAGAGACAGCAGTGGTGTCTGACCTGAAGAATTAAAGCACCACTCGATTCACACATTTGGCACCGTGAGAATGCCACCCGGCTCCCCTTACCCCTTCCCTTGGTCTCTAATTCACTGTTCTTTAGAACACACACACACACACACACACACACACACACACATGAAAGTGATATATACAACATTTCCCTTAATCTGTCTCTCAGACCGAAGGCTTTGATGTGCGCCGGTTTGGAATCCGATGTAAAATGGTGTGTGTGTGTTAAATGAACTGCGAGGACGTTAAACACTTTAAAATACCTCATCACCAGTTAAGAGGCGAGGTATTTTCAGTTGATAATATTCAGCCGTGTGTTATGGGGGGTGGATCAGTGACGTTAAAGACCTCGTCTGGGTGATAAAGCTCCAGAAAAGCACATTCTCTCACGTCGACGTGTTCAGTCTGTCCAGGCGAGGGTGCGACCATTACCTACATTCAACCTGTGATTACAAAAGTATGTGACCATCACAAAAAAAAACACACAGGACGTTCTGCAACTCGAGCTGCTGTCCACACACACACACACACACACACACACACACACACACACACACAAAGCAGCACCTACTTAAAATGTATTAAATAATTACATTAATACATAAAACTGTAAAAATGTACATGAGACACACACACACACACACACACACACACACAAGCGCGCACTATAAGTAACTATAACCATACAACCATAACCATAAAACATGATTTTCCCTTAAAACTTAATGTTTTGGTCCCCACAATGTTAGATTTACCTGTACACACACATACACACATGTACATATACACATTTACATTTATATATATATATATATATAGGCGGCACGGTGGCTTAGTGGTTAGCACATTCGCCTCTCAGAGCTAGGGATTCCCGGTTCGAATACCCATCTGGGTGGAGTTTCCATGTTCTCCCCGTGTCTGCGTGGGTTTCCTCCGGGTTCTCCGGTTTCCTCCCACAGTCCAAAAACATGGATCAAGTTAATTGAATTCTCAAAATTGCCCAATTTAGAGTGTGTATGTGTGAGTGAGTGTGTGCCCAGCGATGGATTGGCGCCCTGTCCTGGGTCTATCTGCCCAGCGCCCGAGACGTTCTCCCCTAGATGGGCATGGGGAACCCCAC
>JAFMOD010000655.1:120504-181045 GCA_019802435.1 Corydoras maculifer | reverse complement strand
TCCATGTTCTCCCCGTGTCTGCGTGGGTTTCCTCCGGGTTCTCCGGTTTCCTCCCACAGTCCAAAAACATGGATCAAGTTAATTGAATTCTCAAAATTGCCCAATTTAGAGTGTGTATGTGTGAGTGAGTGTGTGCCCAGCGATGGATTGGCGCCCTGTCCTGGGTCTATCTGCCCAGCGCCCGAGACGTTCTCCCCTAGATGGGCATGGGGAACCCCACCGCGACCCTAATAGAGGATGAAGCGGGAGATAATGAATGAATGAATGAATGAATGAATATATATATATATATATATATATATATATATATATATATATATATATAAATTTGACTGACCCACACCTGACTGACCTCAACCCCAACAAGCTTTGGGATGAACTACAACTGAGATTGTGAGCCGGGTCTTCTAAAGCAACATCAGTGTCTGACTTTATAAATGCTCTTCTAGATAAATGAGGAAAAATGCTCACACACACACACACAGCCACACACACACACACACACTCCATCCCAAAATCTTATAGAAATCTCTCCAAAAAGAGTGACGAGTGTTTAAACAATTAAAATGTGATGTTATAAAAGAGTTTTATAAATGTGATGAGGTGTCCTGATAATTCAGTCATCTATAATGTAAACTAACTCACAACATCTATATAATCACAACAAGCATTTATAATTATTTGTACTATGTTAGTACAAAAATAGAATTATATAGAATTATTTTTTATTAATAATTATTTAAGGCCCTAAAAAACATTTTTAAAAAAACCTATTAAAGCACCTTTTTAAACCTGATCCAGCATTAATGCATCAGTGCTCACCAACTGATGGATGAGAAAGGCTGAAAAGAAGCAGGTTCTCCAAAGAGGTTCAAAGGAACTTAACAGAATGTCTCCATTCCTACTTCCCTTTGTATTTATGGATTTATGAGATGGTATCTTGTGTTACTTCATCTAATTGTTTACCTGTTGCTGAACTTTGACTAATTAATATCATATTTGTTTTAACCCAGAACTGTACATGAGGTTCGTACACATTCACATTTACATTAAAAAAGTGAATTCCCGTTGAGGTAACACACACGCAGAGCTTCATTCAGTAATGTTTTTTAAATCAATAGAAACAACTCCTCATATCTGATGACCGCCGGCTGCATCACATGACTGCCAGCATATTAAACCACTAATTCAGTTCCAGTGTTGCAGCCTGATGCACCAAAACCCCGTCAGAGTGAGCTTCACGCCAGCGCTGACCACCACACGACGGCCCGGCGTTCTCCTATCACTCTGAGATACACGTAACGACTTCAGCTGTACGTCTGAGGTGAGGGGTGAATCGGGGGCGAGCCTCGGTGTTGCTGTTACGATGCCGTATTAAATATACGGTTGTGTTTCTCATACGGCTGCATTCCAGAACGTCATCTTTAATTTTAGTGGAAGATTAATGTCAGGAAAAAAAAGGAAAGGCACAATAAGAATGCACTAATTGGAAAGTATTAATAGGGATGATGGTTGGAGGAGCAGACGAGGCTCAGGGTTCACTCGCTCTGCCCTCAGACTCCACTCTCATTATCTTTGTGCTGCTCAGGAATGTGCTGGCATTTCATTCCGGCTTCTGAGTGCAGCTCGCCGGGTCCTCACAGACAGGACGATCGCACGGCACACACACACACACACACACACACACACACAGTTTTTTTTTTTTGTTTGTTTATTGTATTGTATTGACTGCCAAAGACAATTTTCCATTTAATGTAAGTTTAATGGACAATAAAGTTTTATTCTATTCTATTCTGTTCATGTACTAAAATGCTCATAACATTCTGTCTGACCTTAAAAATGTTTAAATTAAATCGAAATGTAGAGTGAATTAAAATAAGACGTTGTTCGGTCCTAACGCCGAGGGACGTGTTGAAGTGAGACATCAGGGTCAGACACTGATTCATAGCTTTGTGTGTCTTACACTATATTACACTATATGCCATCATGCAGAGGCACTCGACTGACACCAGCACACTATTTTAGGTATTGAGGTGCAACGTGCCTCCTCCTCCTCCTCCTTCTCCTCCTCCTTCTCTTCCTCCTCCTCCATGCCGGATTCTTACGATCTCATTTAGAACTCACTGCTGCAGTGCCCTCAGGCTTTTAATATGAAACCCTATAGTGAAGCTCAATTAACATCATTCTCCCTAAACATGCTGCATAACCCTGAACCACACGGTATTCCTGCGTTTACATTGTTTTATAGCAAACAGGATAATGTTCTATTAGCGGCGCTGCATTCGAGAGCTTTTGAAGTGGCGTCTCTGATCCATCAGCGCAATCACAGCGTTTATCCTCTGAACAACCTTCACTTGTGGAGAGAATAATTAGAACTCTCGCAGCAAAGGAAATGATCTCAAAATAAGCACCTGGATGGGAATTAGTGCAGCAGGAAGCAGTCGTTTCTGTCCCATCCTTCAGTAATCGCCTGCGAATCCACCCTTCTTAATAAAGCACACGTGTCCAGTGACCCCGACACACGTCCTCCTGGCCTTACGTCACCAGCGCTCTCCGACACCTCCTAATCTCCCTTCAGCCAAAGACTGCAGGCGCCATCAGGAATTACAGCACCACCAACCAAAACTACAGACCTCCACCCTGATACAGATGTCCCGGTGTTGGAGACTCGGGATGATCTGACGACCAGATGTAAAGTTCCTTTGATACTACATCAAAAAAAAGTATGAATGCAGTGCAGAGATTCAACAATATCCAAAAAAAACAGAGAGAGCGGATCAGGCTGAAGAAGAACATGTTAAACTTCAACATGAGGATGGAGATGAGTATCTGCAGGAGAACAGAAATGAAGACAAGCAGTGATATGAAGACTGATGTGGTTCTACGATTACAGAATTTAACATTTACAACTCTGATTTATCATCTTATAATCCACTCTACAGAACCGAGGACAGTGTGTTAGCACTTAGACCTCCATCAGGTGCTTTAAAGTTCTAACACTGATGTTGCTACATGTAAGATAAGGATACTGCACATCTGTAACACATCAGCAACATCTTTTCCTTTTTAAAGGCTGAGTACAGAAATATTACCAGAGTAACGTAACTGTACAACATTCCACATCACATCACATTTACATTCAGTCCTTTATCCAAAGTGACTTACAGAGCGAGCACAGGGCTGGACGTTGGCCACAGCATCCCTAAAGCCATGAGGGTTAAGCTCAAGAACCCATAGTGGTAAATTCAGTGGGACTTGAACCCACAACCTTCAGCTTGATAACCCAACACCGGAACCACTGAGCTCCCACACCCTACACTCTTAAACCACCACGTAAAATAAAAACACAGAGGAAAACATTAGTTTTTGCCATCAAACATCCTGATTAGATCCAACGTTCTAAATATGGACATCACAAAAATGGCAGCACTTACGAAATGATCACATGACTTCAGTGGACTGTTGTTGCCTGGACTGACATTAATGTACCATAATCTGCACTTGTTATTGCATTATATTAGAGCACTTAGCATATTATGGCTGTATCTTCTAATGGTTCTGTGGCTGGAACCCCCTCCTTAATGTGCTTCACCTAAAGGCCTCCACTTCACCTGCCCGCCTTTCAAACCGCTGTGTAAACGTCTGAAATCTGAACTGTTCACTGATGCTCCTGAACCGAAACACACACCTGAAGTGCCGTACGCAAACAACAAGAATATAGTTTTAACAGCAGGCTCTTCGTCCCGTTCCAGTTCCTCTCTTCAGTGAATACACTGTTTTAAAATAATATAATATAGAATTGGGCGGCACAGTGGCTTAGTGGTTAGCACATTCGCCTCTCAGCGCTAGGGATTCCCGGTTCGAATCCCTATCTGGGTGGAGTTTCCATGTCCTCCCTGTGTCCGCGTGGGTTTCCTCCAGGTTCTCTGGTTTCCTCCCACATTCCAAAAACATCGATCAAATCAATTGAGTTCTCCAAATTGCCCCATATAGTGTGTGTTTGTGAGTGAGTGTGTGTCCAGTGATAGATTGCCCCCCTGTCCTGGGTGTATCTGCCCAGCGCCTGAGACGTTCTCCCCCGGATGGGCATGGGGAACCCCCCCCCCCCCCCCCCCCGCGACCCTAAGAGAGGATAAAGCAGAAGATAATGAATGAATGAATGAATAATATAGAATTGAATTTCTATAAACCTGTGTGTTTTTTATTTTTCCTGACTGAAGTTCATTAAGGAACCAGATCGTTTAATTTAAGCTGAACTGGCTGACGATTCAGAGTCATTTAGACAGGATGAATAAAATTCCGGGTTTTTCAGTGTGCATGCCACTGCGCTGGCGTTCAATGCCTGGAATATCATCCCAGCAGGACAAACACACAAGAGGAGCATGACATCAGCTCTGTGTCATGTTGAGGATCTATTCAAGGCTTCCAGCCGAGCTTCATCTTTAGCCTGGAGGAGATGGATTCCTCTGAAACTTTAGCTCTGGCTTAGTTTTTCAGTGCAGTATTGATGGAGGAGACCATTTTAAGCAAGTACGCTCATTACTGATCTTAGCTCTTCTTACAGACTTTACGAGACCTCCAGCCCCCCGGCCTTAACTCTGCTCAGGGACACCACACGTACAGTTTACACACATGATTACATTACAGGAGAGCCCATTCGAACCTCAGTGGAATCGTCGTATTTATTCAAACAAAGCTCAGATTTATTTAACATTAAATTTCTTTAGCAGATCCCAATGCAAACATACATCGCTGTCTGTCATCACACTTAAAATAAAGTATCAGATTAAAGGTTTGTTCTCTTGGGGTTTAGAACCATAGAAGAATTAACTGAAGTTGGAGTTTGGAGATCTCTGTCTTTACATTTTAAGTGTCTTTGTATAAAGTCTGTTATCTTGCACGCACTGCCTTTGGTCTGATGTTTGGATCAGAACATCACGGGGCCAGAATCTTCAGTGCTGCATTTCCAAACACGTTTCTAACGTTCATTATGTCATAACGCCGCATATAAAAACAATGTTAGGTTTAATTGTTTATCAATAGTAATCTTTGTCAATGAGCCGCACATCTGACCCACATCATGACAATGAAGACCACGTTATCTTTGAATATTTTAGCTTCTGCTACAGAGTCCTGAATTTTGTATTAGGCTGTTTGTAGCATGTTGTAAACTTTTAATTATGGAAAAGCCTGGGGCAACTGACCCCCTATTAACGACTGCTAACTATAAATGGAGTCCGTACTTAAAGATCCCTTTGTCCTGTTTACAAGCCCAAGTTTGTGTCTGAAACTTTTAAATTGACAGTTTGTCTAGTTTAATAGCCAAGAACACAGATAATGACTTTCAACAGACCACATTCACACAATCACAACATGAACCGAAGACGTCACTAAAACATCGAGACGATCAGACCAGAACCAGCTGATCTTCAACCCACCCAACAGCTCATGAACCTCACTGCTCAGCTCTCTCTCCACCGGCTTTCACGAATTACTGACAAACATTGGATCCCAACTCGCTCACTGCACACCAGTAACATCACCCCCTGGTGCTTCCACCTCACTGTGGCGCCAATTTACATTCCGTCGCTGTCATCACCGCCTAACGGTGGAATGATCTCTTCAGCCCTTAATGCTGAGACCTTCATCATTTTCAAAAAAAACCACCTGAGGACATGCTTTACCAGAAAAGCCTCGGGCCTCCTGCACAACACTGAATTTACAAACATAAATGTAGATTTGATATGTGAGAGTCCACCACCCAAATTTGATATGAGACATGTGGAACATTGTTGAGTCTGACATTTTGAATGTATTGTTTATTTGTTCTGTGCTTTATATGAAGGTCCTCAGACTGTTGACCAGTAGTTCATTTATAATACTGATCATATAATTCAGATGAACAGGCAGCAGAGTAAACGTTATCCCGTCTCGTGTGGGATGTTACAGAATATTGTCCTCTGGCTTGAAGCCTTGGTAAAAATGGGATTAATAGAAATTTAATCTTTGAATTATTTGATTATATTACATGTGATGTTTGTACAGTTGCTTTTCCTGAACTGACATGTGTTTTATATTTTTTCCCCCCAAAGAACTGAGTCAGCAAGAACTTTCACTTTTTATTTTGTACATAATCCAGATGGATATACAGTATGGAGTACAGTGAGTTATACATGCGGTGCATTGAGCTGATGATTATGTATAATCTATGTCATTTATATTTGAACTGCTTATTGTTTTTAAAGCAGCAGAGGGAATTCTGACGTCTCTGTGAACGATAAGTGTAACTTAAAGCCCAGATCGGATTTACAGTCTCCTCTGAAAGAACGTTGGGGCCGATTTATCAGTATTTGATGCACAATGAAGACGTTTGGGTTTAAGATTAAAGGATGATCATACTGAGGGTTTGGAGTTACAGCTGTTATTTCTGGGTATTTAGACCTAAATGTTATAAATGTTATATATATTGTGATGATGGAGAGATTTTTAAACAATGTAAATCGCTGAACGTTTTTTTGATGACCCTCACTCTCCGGACAAAAGAATATTAATATACTCTAATATATACTGTGCGAGTTGATCTTCGGAAAACAAATTCAATCTAATTAATGACACATTTTGCTGTAATGAATTTTAATTACTCCTTTTTTCTTTTCAGGTCTTTTCAGACTCGTTAATGCAGCATTGAAATAAAGTCATATCTTTTAACGGATGTTTTGCTGTAAACTAGATTTTAAATAAATCATCACGGCATTCGACTGTCAGCTTGAGAAGGCAGATTTTTTTTTATCTAAAGGTAAAGTAATTAAACCATCATTTAAAGTGACAGTTAATTAATAAAAGGTTTAATTTGGAAATCAGGAGATCATAGTTTTTTTTAATTGGCCCTGGATTCTGTTGACATGCAGTTTTTTATTTTCTTGGTATACAGACTGACTACGGAGCAGCGCATTAACACACTCTGCTGACACGACGCTTCATACAAACCTTTTAGCATTTTCATTTTGTGGTGCTGGTTTGGCTGCAGACCTCGTCCAGGTCAACCACTACAACTACAACTGCAATCATACGCTCTGGATTCCCGTTTGTGCTGAAGGTTTTAAAGCTATATATTCTGCCGTGTTCTCTCTGCATCGGCACTAAACCCTCCGCAGGAAGGAAACGGACTGCAGCTGTGATAACTCTGTTCATTTTAATTAACGAGTTAAAGAGTTTAAATAGATTGAATGCTTGTTGACAGCAAAGACATAGATAATAAAATTATATCATTTCCTAAAAATCAAAATAAACTTTACACATTAAAAATGTCTCAGCTTGTTTTCTTAGTTTTTTGCAGAATGTTGTTCACTAACTGTGCTTTAACGTACAGAACGTCAGTTTTAATTAGCAGATGATGTCAGTTGATTCGTCCTTATATAATTAAAAAGACTTTCGCATGCGGCAGAACGACTTTATTATTATTATTATTATTATTATTATTATTATTATTATTATTATCTTTAGTGTGTAGTTATTCTGCACACACGTATACGACACATTTAACGTTTTCTATTCAAGGAATAAATGTAATAAACTTACACAAAACTCAAAACACGATGGACAAAGACGTTAGCTTTTCAGTGTACTTCGTATAGACTGCAGATTTTCTTTTCTTTAAATGAAGTGCAAATACTTGTAGCATTTCTAAAACACAAGTGCATTAATAAAGAACTTATCCTACATTACCCCCCACCGCTGCCTACAGCAGGGGCAGCTGTCTCAACAGCACATCATACAGCCGGCCACTGTAACTCCTCATAATGCCAGCCCTTCATCACCCGAATGGATAGTTATCTGATAACATTAACCAAACCGTGCAGAAATGAATAACAATGTTTACTGACTCCGAATTCCATCCCCTCGGCCCGAGAGAGTGGAATAGCCGAACGAGGAGCTTGTTTCCTGTGGAAGTCAATGAGCCGCAGAAGACACGCTGACAAAGTGCATGCATTTGTCAAATCACCTCTCCAAACATCTGCTGCAGAAGGTCAGACCAGCTCACTTTACACACGTCAGGACACACTGATTACAGAACACAGACGGGGAACCTGAAGGGTTCTACTTATTGAAATGTTGTCAATAATTCATTTCTAAACTACAAATGCGGAATTCAGCATCGTTCATGGAGTATTCAAATATTATATATATATACAGTATATCTCCACCCATTATCTTCCACTTTATCCTCTACTAGAGCCTGTGAATCCATGTTTTTGGACTGTGGGAGGAAATCGGAGAACCCAGAAAAAACCCACATGGACACGGGGAGAACATGCAAACTCCACCAAGATTGGTATTCGAACCTGGATCCCCAGCGCTGAGAGGAGAACATGCCAACCACTAAGCCACCGTGCTGCCCATAATATGAATTATCATTCACAAGTTTAATTACAGCTAATTTTTTATCCACATTTCACCTCTTAATGTTTTTGAAATGCTTCATTTTAAATGAAAAGTAAAAGAATTCATGTTGAAGACGTAACAACAGACCATAATATCACAAAGAACAGAACAGTTCTGAAGCAGCTTGAACTGCGAACATCAGAATGTTTTCTTTCTGAACAAATTCACTTTAAACTTTACGAGAGAAGAACGTCTGAAACAATGAGCCATTAGAACATTAGAACATTCCAACCCACAGGAACTGAGGAGTCTGAGTTATAGACAGACTGTTTGTCTAACATCCAATAATCTGATCTAAATTCTCACAGACTTTTTTTTCACACAACTTTTTAAATTTTGAGAATTTGTTTTTCTTATTTTAAGTTTTAACAGGGATTTTTTCATAATCAGCAATTTTGATTTTTACTATTACAATATTAAATATCAGTAGAAGACATGTTGTTTCAACACACACACACACACACACACACACACACACACAGATGTTCCGATAACATTATAATGTTTTTTTTTGTTGTTTTTTCTGAACCAACGTTAACTAAAAGTTCTTATCATTTACAAATTAACAATTTGTTCTGCTTATAATAAAAACTCTTTGATCCCACAATTAACATTAATTAAATACAGGATTAACGTTTCCTTTTTTATATCATGTTGATTTATTTCATAATATGATTAAAGCTCCGGGGTTTAAATCAGTTTGGGTTTGGATTTTTTTTTTTTTTTTAAACAAATCTTTTTTGGAAACATTTTTTTTAAGACGAACTTAATGTTTCTTTGCTGAACTCGATTGACTGGAGAACATGCCAAACTAAACTTTAACTGTACAGTTACACTACAGGCAGCTTTCTGTTTTATTAATTTTTTCCAAAAAGTTGTAATTTCAATTAATCACAAAAAAAGTGTGGAAGTTTGTTTTTTGCGAAAGATGTTTGATTCTCATTAATAAAATCAGTGTAATTGACTAAAAGAGTCCAAAGCTTTTAATTAACTTGTGCAGAGAGAGAAATTAAATAAATTCAGTGTGTTGTATTTAATTACAGAAATGATATCATTTTTAATTGCATCATCTAAAGAACTGAAACAGGTCTGATCTGTAGTTTAAAACGCCGTGAAACCAAATCACACATCCAGCCATTACGGTGGCGGTTTGTGAGTCTGTACTTGTGTGGAACTATAGACCAACCAACTCCTTTAACTTTTACAGATAAGGAATGAAAGAGTGTTTACAGTGTGCAGGAAGACAGCCGGGCCCCGAGCTCATTAATCAAATAATCCACGTTACAAAACCAACAGTCGTGGGTTAGAGCACAGTGCTTCTGTTATCGCGGCTTTGTGTGGACTCTCGCACGCCCGCGCCGGCGCTTGTGCACTCTTGGCTTTGGATTGTTCGGTGGCTGATTAAAGAGAGAGGACGGCTGCACTTACCTTAACACTGCATGAGATAAAGCATCCTCCATCGGCGCCCGCTGGACTTTTGGGGGTTAAAACTGCTCTGTAGAAAGTTGTTGGAGTGAATCTAAAGACGTCCCTTTTTTTTTTTGGAGTGTCTTTTTCTTTAGACTAATGAGAGGAGACCCACGGCAAAGAACTCGTGCTGCTTCTGTCCACCCACAAGGGCAGTCGTAGTCCTACACACACACTGAAGTACCGGCTTTAGCGCCGCGCTTCCATGTCCTGTTCTCCAATGAGAGGCTTTAAGCCCCGACCACATGATATGGGCCAAGAAGAAAGAAAACCAACCAGCGAGAAGCCAAAAAAAAAAAAGTTCCAGCTGGTGAGCCGAGACGAAAGCTGCAGACCGGTCCACCTGACATTCAGGTCTGGGTTTTCAGCTCTCGCAGTTATAGAAGCAGCAGAGCATGGAAAGAGAGAGAGAGAGAGAGAGAGAGAGAGAGAGAGAGAGAGGGAGGGAGGGAGGGGGCGCGATGTTAGGAAAGTGCAAATAATCTCTGCCTGCCGAAACTTCCTCCCTCTTGAATGAGAGACGCAGCCCTCAGCCCAGCGCTGGAATGCAACGCCCGGCTCTCAGGGGCCCAGCGAGGCGGCACAGTCACCACAGTCTCAGTAACAAGTGCCTGTTTACCGTCGCAGAGGAAAGCGGCTCAGAACGTCAGCTCCGGAGTTTGTAAGAACTGTTTGTCGTGACAGAAATAAATAATATTCTTTATAGGTTTATTAACGGAACGTTGCACGTTCGTTAAAACAGCAGATTCACACTTTAATAAGATTCAGAGTGACTGCATAGAGACGGGGAACTGAGACAAGTCGTTTCGTAGTTTAAAATAATTACTAACACTAAGTTTTTCATAGAACAGAGCTCTGATTCGAAACTTTGCAACAACTGCCTCACACACACACACACACACATTTCTATAACTATCAGCATTCTGTGTATAATACGTATTTACAGAAACTTAAATAATTAAACATACAATATTTCAATTAAAAAAATAAATCTCAGTTTGAATTAAGGTTTAAATCAAATAAAATCTTTGACAAGATTTAAAATAGTGTATAATGACGTAAATGTTTTTATGTACAGAGTCTCAGTAAAGAGCCGTGAAGCTTCCACTTTCTTTTTAGGTTCAACGATTTATAAACATACAGTTTATATACACAATATATATATATATATAGCGATGGATTGGCGCCCTGTCCTGGGTCTATCTGCCCAGCGCCCGAAACGTTCTCCCCTGGATGGGCATGGGGAACCCCCCCACTTCCCCTGCGACCCTAATATAGGATAAAGCGGAAGATAATGATTGAATGAATTATATATATATATATATATATATATATATATATATATATATATATATATATATATATATATATAAGAGCTGAATCATGGCTCTGTGTTCCGATCCCAAACATCACGTCAGGACACTCTTTAAGGATGAAACCATGTTTTAATTGTGAGCACATGTTGTTTGTTGGACTTCACCCGATTAAAACGACCTGATCTGAGTTCCTCAGACTTTCATTTTAACGTTGCTGAAATGGTAACCAAACAAATAGTCCTGGTTTCCGTAAGGGTTCCTATGAAAACATTCAGTCCTGCAGGAAGAGATGGTGGCAAACACATTCCTGAAGCAAGAACCAAATGTGGAACATCTGGATTATTCTATGTGTGAACTCCTGATCTGGTACTTTTCCATTTACGTGCATTAAAAATGTTCCCATCTTTAAATAATTCCAGGCTGAAGGATCTGTACCTTCAGTGCAGCACCATGACTCTGTAAATCAGTGGCGTTGGGTCAGCTGACTACGATTTCACAGACGTATGGAGGCCACGACTTCCACCACCCACCGCCGTCCTTTAGTCAGACCTCAGTTTCTTCAAAGCTCTTCAGCTCTGTGAAGATCGTAGAGGGTCTGAAATGGAATACGTCCTCCGTGCTGCTGGCTGAGGAAAAGTTGGATGGAGTTCAAACTCTTTAGCTGGACTTTATTTCCACGGCGTGTTTAACAACTGAACATTGTTCTGGAGCGGCTTTACGGCACGCTGAAGGTTTTCACACAAACTGTTCAGGGTACATTCCTGAGGTCACAACGTACAGTGTTAAATAAACCAAACTGACACTGATGCATTGGTTTTTCACCTTCAGTCCGATCCAGTTCCCCATGTCTCACATTTCTACCACCGCTCCTCCCACCGCCGTCCATGGAGCGCTGCAGCTGCCGTGTCCCACCGCCATCACACGCCCTGGTGCCACCCTGAAACCGCCACAATTCAAGATCTCTATCTGCTTTCCATCTCATCAGATTGGCCAATGGTTGGGCTCTGAGTTGGTCCAGATGCAAATCCAGAAAACCGAACCTGGATGTGAGCAGTCCACTGTCTATCAAATGCCCTGTGTTGATGAAATCTTCATATTAAAATCAACATTAAATATGAACATATGGCGTTTTTGAGGTTTTCGGGGTGAAGTGGAACCAAGCAAAGGTAATCAGTCGAATGCGAATTAGCCCAAAAGGTAAGATATTTTTAATTAGAACTTTAGAAACCGTAGCTCGTAACTGGAGGTGCAGGCTCAGCTTGTATTTCATCTTGCGCTGCGTCGCTTTGACGTTTTGGATAAAAAAAAACGATTCATTCATTTCCTGTTATCAATCAGATTGAATTGAATGGCGTCATACAGTCGGAGCAGGTCGCTGATATTTATTTAACTTTGAGAAAAATCTTTATTTACACGGAATAAACTGCACTGAATTCTGACTTACGACTGTCGAGATGATTGATGAGAATCCGACGTCGGTCTGAAGTCTGATTGGTTCTTCTGAGCCACACTCTGACTCTTTCTTTGTGCGACTGGCTCCGGGTACCTTAAGCCGATTCGATCCGAGTCAACGTCGTGCCCTGATTTATTTACAGCACGCTGGAGCACATGTCGGCGCTGAGGTTGCGTGAGGTCGGCGTTCTGTAAATTAATCAGAGTGTGAAAACATTTTGAATGGGAAAATGAAAGCCGTTGATCAAAGCGATGCTCGGCGGCGGTGTCAGTGTTCTGCATGGTGCAGCAGCAGCTCGCCTTCCTCACGGTTCTGTTCATACAGCATCTGAAAACATTCAGAAGGATGAAGCGAGGGTCACGGAGGTCACCCCTGAAACCGCACTAATCACTGCAGAATGCTTTTAAATGTCGTAAACGTTTCCATTATACAGCGAGAAGGTGGGCGAAGAATCAGACTCTAGTTTTGGTGCGTCGTGTGTTTCCTGGATCGGGATTTAATGATCTGCTTTATAAATGTTGCTTTATGTTTGAGTTAAATTACTAAACCCTGAAATCCGTTGGTTTCTTTGGAAGTTCTTTGGTGGAACGATCTTCCCAACTCTGTCCGTAAGACAGTGACTTGGCTTTTTTTTTTTTTTTATGTCTGTCATGTCTATTTAAACATGTCATGTCTGGTAGCTTTTGCAATCTGAATGGTAATCTCTGCATTTTTAAGAAACTACTAAAGACGCGTCTTTTTAACAAAAACCTGTTGGTTTTCTTCATAACTACTGACTTGTGATGTTCTCATTTGGATAAAAGCGTCTGCTAAATGATTAAATGTAAATGTAAGTTGCTGAAGATCTAAGATCTGCAGAACTGTGATGTCATTCACAACACCAGAGGATAATTAAGTTAGACTATCAGATACTTCATGTGTTTATATCTAACAATTAGAAACATGTTCTTTGTCTTTTTCTGGTTAAATTGTCTCTCAGGAAACTAAAAGCAAAGCTCCAGGGTGATCTCCTGCAGTCTGCTCCACTGTCTGATTGCCGTTCACATGGTGCAGGTTTTCTTTTAGGTTTCAGAATGGGGGACTTTGTTTGCTGTGGGATGGATCTGCTCAGGATTCACTTTCAAACTTCAAAACTGTGTTTCATATGGTTCTGGATGTGATGCATCATCTGCTTCTTGTTGACTTATGTTCTGTTAATCCTGTGGTTCTCTGATGTTCCTGCACTGTAGAGGTTCTGTCTCTCTTTTTTGTTTACTTCTTAAGGATATCTCGGATGTCTTTAATAAAATGTGAAATACATAAAGAGCGACATGCACACATCACTGAACTGTAAGACTGTAAGTCTTTTCTTTCTCAGTTCTGACTCTGAGTGGATGCTTTGGAGATGAATGTTGAGTGTTGGTTATGAAAAGTCTCTGAACTCACAGTGGGATTTCACAAATGCTGGTTTGATAGTCGTTTCCTGTTTCACTGATTTCTTTCCCAAATTGGAACAGTGTGTTTTAAAAGCTCAACGATCCGCTTTCTCACCCAAACGCTGCTAATTACCTGCTTTCCTTCACCTCTGATACATCCACCTCGGTTTATTTCATTTTAAACTTTATTTTGGTTTTGAACATGTTCTCCTACACAGCAGGTCACATCAGGATGTGTGGTGTTCACCAAACAGATCCAGGAACAGTGATTATTTACACTTGCATTCAATCCTTTAAGAAAACGTACACTATTAAATAAACCTAGATTATTAAAATCTTCTCTTTTTAATGACCGACAGCTAAATTTTTAACAAATTAACAACTTTTTTACTGAAAAAGACAAAATAAAGAATAAACACTACATAATTTTATTTTATTTATTTTTTTTAAATGACATGAATATTTAATATTAATATTTTTGTATCCTCTAACTTCGCTGTTTAGTCTGAACTCTGTAAGTTTCTGGGTAAATAAAGATGGTCCAGGATCATGAACTGGGAAGTACATACCCGTCGGTTCTTGGAATCAGTTATAATGTAAACTTCAGATTTTTGGGAAGTTTTTCTTGCATCATTCAGCATCGTGCCAGACGCAAGTGACTCTGCTGGATGTCAAAGGTAATGAGGAAAGATTAAGTTACAACTCCTTAAGGCAAGTGGAGAACTTTCAGACTTTCACAACCACTTTTTATGCTCAAGCACAAGCAGGAAACTTGAGCTCATATGATCAAGTCACTTCCTCGGCTTCTTACCAAGCTGTCTTATGATCATCACAAGCTGAGGGAGACAGTCGGCGTTGAAGAAAGACAGATAAACATAAACTCTACGTGTAATATCATTTGGTTTGTTGCTGAGATCACAAAAAAACTCATTTTAGGAAAAAAAAAATGTTATTTTATTTTTGTTTAAAGTTAAAGATCTAAGGTTCTCAATGGTTTACATCTTAATCATCCCACAGAAAACTATTGCTGGGTGCTGTGTGCTCACTCATGATCAATCACAGTATTATTAACCAATCAGAGGTGCTGGTGAGCTCATGCAGCGACACCGACCGCGAGAAATAAACATGAGTAGCTTTACCTCATGTAGCTGCCCACCTCATGTTTTTCTTTTCATCACTTATGTTTGTGGTGTGTGATTTATTGTCACTGTCATCTGTCTTACAACGATCCTGTGTATAAACTTTATAAAATGCCAAATTTCAGACTCTCTTTAATAGTTTTTCTGATTAAAATGATCTCAGACTGAACTCAAGGTGAAGCCCGGTTTTTATCAGCAGATGGTGGATCATTGGTGAGCAGCAGCTGCTCTGGATGGAAATTTGAACCCAGGACCACACAGAGGACAAAAGACTTTTACAGCATCTAGCTTCATGTCCTTTTTCCCCCAAAAAATTATTCGTACACCAAACGATGGCTCGGAGTCCATCATCATTAAGACAACAGCCACGATTCCAAAAATAAACACCTTGCTTTACTATTTTCAGCTGATGTAGTGTGTGCTTCACTCTCACCCGGCTCATTCCTGACGGGCGCCAAGTTGTTATTTTATACGTAATATAAACCCATTAAAGATCAAGTATTGAATTACAGTTACCACCTTACTGAACTTTACTTAGAACGTATAAAACTTAACTTGTTAAATCGTGCTCTGTGTGATGGTTACCTTAAAATTCAGTACTTTCTGCTGCGTTAATGAAACAGTTTCTGGTTTATTTTGAGAGGAACGTTAACCGAGGACCGGTATGATTTATTACAATCATCAGAAATCTTATTTGTCTTTTAATTGTAATATTCCTTCTGTTTTTTTGGAGTAGTAATCGTCTTACCCACCTGCAGATCTGAGACGTCCGAAATAAAGTGCTAACTGAATGTTCATATAGAAATCTGTAAATATTTATTTTAAATCTCATGACATTTTAAATTTACTATAAATACAGACACACCTCTTCATTACTGAATTACCCCAGGGGATAAAATTAATTACCTGGCCAGGTATCCTGAACGGCCCTACTTTGGATTTTTATTAAAACTATTTATTTGAAGCTGTGTAGTTGGTTAGCGTTGTAACCTATGTCCCTACTAAAGTCCCCGGTGTTGTGCATCTACAACCAGACGTATCATACAGAATTAGGAAATCAGTCTTTGGTAACACCAGAAGTGTGTCAGAGGAAGTCTCGATTTTTAAGGATTGCTCACATAAAAGAGGTTCATTCAGGAGCAGTCACCCAATAAGCTCTGAACTCAGACCCCATCGCATGAAAAAAATGCAAATATGTTCTTTTAGAACTCAGAAATGAGCTTGTTTTCCATCGTTCAGTGAAAAAACTGCAGGACTGATGTCTTCTCTATTATTTTTGTCAGTTGAAATGTATTTGCCATCATTCCACTTAGAATCAAACTCAGTTCAGCAGCCGAAACACGACGAGATCCGGGTTTCCTGTCTCTCTCTGCCATGGTTTTCGGTTGACAGATCAAAGTGCTGGAGCTTTTTATCATTGCCATGAAAAGCTTTAAGGTTAAGAACGTTGGGCAATTTAGAATTCTTCCTCTATAGACGTGTTAGATGATATTTCGGAGCCTATTGTGTGGCGTGAATTCGACGAATAAGACGGGCAACAAAAAGAAAGGCCATTGTGATCGCACAAAGAGTTCCCTCTATACCCACAGGCTTAATCTCCCCGCCTGATACGGTATTAATAACCTTTTAATTAAAGCTGAGAGTGACACTGAACAAGGCCTAAGCTGCTCCATGCTGGGAGGTAGAAGAGGAATCAATACATGCCATCGCGCTCGAAGCACGACGTTAAAACACAGAGCAGGAGAAAGCCTTCGGAATCGGCTGATCAAAGGCGCTACATCGGTTCCACATGGCTCCTTTCAAAACACACTTTAGGATGAACGTCTGATCATTTATTCATTTTTAAGCCTCTTCTGCTAATTAGTGTTGCGGTGGGGGGGGGGGTGCTGGAGCCGAACCCAGCACTCCGTGGGCAAACATAGCAGGACAGAAATCACATGCACAGAACTCCTAAAAGAACCCCACATAAACACATTAGAGGTTGAACCCATCAACCTCCTGAACCAAAGGTTCATTCCATAATCACTAAGCTGCTAATATTTCAGTTTCGTGTAACCTTAACTCAGAGGTTAATGAATAATTATTCATCAATCCATTATCTTCCGCTTTATCCTCTATTAGGGTCATGGGGGGGGGTTTCCCCATGCCCATCCAGGGGAGAACGTTTCGGGCGCTGGGCAGATAGACCCAGGACAGGACGCCAATCCATCACTGGGTACACACTCACTCACACACACACACACTCTATATAGGGCAATTTGGAGAACTTAATTGACTTGATCCATTATGGACAGTGGGAGGAAACCGGAGAACCCGGAGGAAACCCACACGGACACGAGGAGAACATGAAAACTCCAGCCAGATGGGGAATCGAACCGGGAATCCCTAGTGCTGAGGAGAACATGCTAAACCACTAAGCCATCGTGCCGCCCGTTTCATTATTTAATATGTGAAAAAGCTTAATAATACAAATTCTCTTAAATGAATATATCACAAAATAAAAAGCTTTGCACTGTTTCCTCAGACCATTTTCATTAACATTTTCTTAACATTTTCTTTCCATTTTCTTAACCAAAATAGATTTGCAGGACAGAAGTTGATGCTGCTCATAATTTCAAAGCATAAAAATGCAGATCACTAAAATATACTTTTATAAAATAAATATTCCTTGTTTCTTGAAGGCACTCTGTCTTCTTTTATCCTCCATCATCCCGTCTGCAGCGTCCTGTATCACTGTATTCATGGAGAATATTAACCTGACAGCATGTCTCACCGTCTCTGAGTCTACATCCACAAGGTGGCGCAGTAAGGTGGACGTGTCAGCGACCACACAGCATCACCACCACTTCAGCATCACTACGGGGGGGGGGGGGGGGGGGGGGGGGGGGGGGGGGGGGGGGGGGGGGGGGGGGGGGGGGGGGGGGGGGGGGGGGGGGGGGGGGGGGGGGGGGGGGGGGGGGGGGAGGGGGCGGGAGGTCGGGTGACGGGAGAGCCTTTGATCTTGCATGGTCAGCCAAGCAGCTCAAAGAAGAGATTCCTTGTGTTTGGTGAGCAGGTTGCACTCGGTGGGGGAGGAGCTCGCTGCAGGTCAAGAGCACCCGTCCATTTTTCCCCTTCATTGCATTTACACTCCCTTGTTTAACCCAGGGCAACTCCTGCAGCCCCGCCAGTGTTTGAGGAGCTCAGTAAGGTGGAGGCACCATCATGCACCGACGTCATGACCCTCCAGAACACAGGCGTGAATTACAACAACAAAGGACCGCCCCTTAACAACAACAACATATACACCCACATGAGCTCAGCGGGACGCAACCCTTCAAAGGGCTTCAATCTGAATTTAAATCTGTGAACCTGATGTCAATGATTCCTCACGTCTCCATCCATCATGTGTTCACAGCGCTCAAGAAGCAAAGCCACTCTGGAGACCAAACTAATCTTCACGTGTCAGAGCACCATGACTGAAGAACCCGAACACTAGAGGGCGTGTGTCCTGATCACATAACATCACAGCTGTGATTGGTCCACAGCTGTAGATAACAGTTATACACCCCTGCTGATTGGATGAATTTAATTGTGAGGGTTCTATTAATTGGTTTTAAATACTTTGATTTATGATTTATCAATGAAGAAAAGCCCTGACGTTCATTCATCCATCCACCATCTTCCACTAAATAAATCCTCTACTAAATAAATACATTTGTTATTTGTAAATATAACTGTATAAATTATGCAGTATACAAATTATAAATACAGTAAATTGCAATTTTACAAGAGAGACACCATCATGCTGGAACAAAATCCCTTGTGTGTGTAACATACTTTGCAAATAAAACTGATTCTGATTCTGGGGGGGGGGGGGGGTCCCCATGCCCATCCAGGAAAGAATGTTGGGAAAACCCAGAGGGACACGGGGAAAAACATACTAACTCCACCCAGATCGGGATTCTAACCTGCTGAGGGGAGAACATACTAACCACTAAACCAGCCTGCCACCCAAGCCCCGACATATAACCTGCAACATCTCTGAACTATCTAACAGAGGTTATGAGGTTGAGCAGGGTTCCTCTTGGTTCCTCTCGGTTCCTCTTGTATTCTGTATGACCGTGGGTTTCCTCTGGGAGCTCTATTTTTTTATTGCTGATCAACTGAAGGTCTGAAGGAGAACATGTCTCAAATGGAATCTGCAGATCTTCTTGTTGTACTAACCCCGTAATGGGACCAGCTGAGGAAGGGGGGGTGTATAGAGCAGAGTGTGTTTGCATTAGATTTCTGCCACATCATCACAAACAGCTCATCTGAGAAAATCCAGCCACTTTTTTTGAAGAAGCGATGAAGAAGCGAGTGTGATGTTGATTCTGATGCACGGCGTGTTTTTTTTTTTTCAGCGAGTGTTAATGTTCTGTGCTTGATGCCACTCGATGCTACATGCTTTCCAGCTCGGGGTATTGACAGCGCATTAAGTGGCTGAGAGTAATGGGATAAGATTTGGGCGAGATCCAGAACGAAGAAGCACTTTGTGAGGAGGGTGAATTAAGGACAATGAGTCATTCCTCAGAGCTCTGTTTACATTCACACCACACCTGCTTCCTGCACCGAGCGAGGGGTATCACACACACACACACACACACACACACACACACACACACACACACTGGTGCAGGGACATTTATACGAGTCAGACGGTCCTTTGTGAGGCTCAAACCGAACCTTATTTAAACATAATAAGGTCATACACAGAACAATTTCATTAATAAATCAGACACCATGTGCACGCCGGTCCATTCATCCACTTTAAGTGGCGTCTGCAATGATCTTATTCTGCTAACTGCAACATAATACAGTCCGCTGACCAATCTCAGCATAACTAAAGAAATATGAGTACAGCTTACAATAACAAGAACTAAATTCCCAACAAGTTTCAAACATTATATATAAAAAAATTGGAGAAGCTCGTCGGACATCTGATCTGCGTTAGGAGTCAATTATTCTGATTTTGCCTGACCTCAGTAATGGGGTGCATCATTCACGATTCAGCCGATTCAGATTGTTCTCAGCATGTGGGCTTTGAAATGCAAGCAGGAACCTTTTATTTACGCAAATGAAACTATTTCCACGAGCCGTGTAGCATTTAAACCCAACTGTAAATGTTTTCATCCAGGCTGCTCTCAAGTGCTGAATATATGTTCTATAAAATAAGTATTAATAAATGTTCTCCATGTGTTTTTCATTAATATCTGCATGAGGACTCACCATCAGACCCAATGTTTTTACTCTAAACAGGGATGAATGGGTACTCACATCCTGAGCTCCATGCACGGATACGGCTTTTTAATTAGCAGTTTATGCGTTTTTGCAGCCTCTTTGATGCTTAATAACAGCTCATGGTACTTTATACGGATTTCCTTTGAGGGGACGTTGGCTTGCTCTGCTGCTCAGATCCACGATCATGATCAAGTCTGTAAATTGTTATTAAACTTTTGTTGACTTTTGTTAAAATGCTAAAATTATAACACATTTTAAAGTTGTTAAGTGAATTCACACAGAATCAGAGCTGACCGTTACACAGGGTTTAAAGCTTTGATCAGCTTTTTATTTTAGATCTGCTTCTGTAATGTCCCAAGAAATAAAAAAGTGAAATATTTTCAGCTCTGTTCAGTTTTATAAGGTGTGATGGAAAGCCAAAGCTGTTCTTAAATATCATGAAACCCAAAACGTTTTAATAAAAGCGATAATACTGTGATTATGTTACACTGCCATCTAGCGGCATCAAGGTGAATTATTAGTATATTAATGATGACAGTTCTTTTTTTTTCTCCAGCTGATCTCCACCTCATCACACAGAGCTCCTTCCACCTGCCGCTTCTCTCTTGGAGCACTGCTTCATACACAGCCCCAGTTTGTCAGCCAGGCTGAAGGGGCTCAGGGGGGTCGGGGGGCAGTTCTGAAAAACATTACACCTCTTTTCTTCTCTCTGTTGATTTTTTTATGTTTTAATTCCGCCGTCATGGTTTCTGTGAAAATTCTGTAGAATTTTTCCTGAGAAGCTGCATGTATGTTTGCATTATTTATTTATTCATTTAATTTTATTGCTATTCTATTTTTTAAACCTAAATTTTTTATTCTAAATCTTATTCATTTTAGATTTATATTATATAACGATGCTATATGCATTTTTTCCCCCTAACATGATCTTTAAATTAAAGTTTTTTTTTATTCTACCACTGAGGGTAAACTGGGTCTGTGAAATGGAATTCTGTTTACATTTTATGTACCACATGATACGTAAATGACAATAAAGTCTTACCGCTGTAATATTAATGTCTTCACACATTATAATCTGTAATTGATGAGATAATCATTAACGCTTTTCTGTTGACATTCAACCTCATACTTTTACATTTATCAGGTCACTATACAGAGCATTCATTCATTCATTCATTCATTCATTCATTCATTCATTCATTGCTTGTTTAATTCCTCAGAACCATCAGACTGACAGAAAGCAGGGCAGTGAACCTCTTATACACCGGTCCACAGGTGAGAACGGTTATATAATCAACCTGTGGAGTTCAGGAGTGCACCATGTCCTGCTCACCACTGCCACCCACAGGATGGGAGGAGAGCTGCGCTCCTTTACATTTGGTCATTTAACAGACGCTTTTATTCAAAGTGACTTACAAGTGTCCCAATCGATGGCTGGGATCAGAACACAGGGACATTGGTAACTTCAGTGAACATGGGATTTGAACCCTCAACCTTTGGATTGATAGCCCAACACCCTAAAGCCTGAGTCACCACATCCCCCTATATATAAACCGTGTAGTGTTATGTATGTAATGAAGACATGGCTGATCCTTCAGTGCGGTGTCTCAAACCTGCTGCGTGAAGCTGAATGCAGGATCAGGATTCGTCCTCTGAATGATAAAATCTGATGAGAAGCGTGAGATCTGAAGGATCAACGCCGTCTCTGCATCCACCTCCACGGCTACGTCCTTCTGCATGCAGGAGAACGGAGGAAAGTTCAGTAAACTCACTGCGGTGAAGTGGGCAACAAAATAAAAGCCTGTTCTCCTTTCTTTATAAACATCAATGAAAAACAGTGAACAAAGGAAGCTTCAGATTCCTGAAGGTTAAAGCACCTCAAACGAGGTGGAGGCATCCAGCTCAAAACTCTGCTCACAGTGAGGCACACTGCCGCGGTACGTGACATGAGCTTTAGAGGGCGCCGCGTTCGGGGGGAGTTTAAACATACGGTACGTCCCAGAGGCATACTGCACATCACCTGTGAAATAAAGTAACAGCGGCTGAGAAAAATACACCACAAAAACACGGTTCATAGTTAGTTCCCACGTCCACGTGCAGGCCCTTCCTTCTTTTAAAAAGCTTTTAAAAACATGACTTTTAGGTCTGAGTTTTTAAATTCTTAATTTAATTATTTTTATTCGTTCATTCATTATCTTCCACTTTATCCTCTATTAGGTTCCCGGGGGGGGGGGGGGTTCCCCATGCCCATCCAGGGGAGAACGTCTCGGGTGCTGGGCAGATAGACCCAGGACAGGACACCAATGTATAACTGGACACACACACACACACACACACACACACACTCACTCTATATGGGGAAATTTTGGAGAACTCAATTGACTTGATCCATGTTTTTGGACTGTGGGATGAAACCCGGAGGAAACCCACACGGACATGGGGAGAACATGGAAACTCCACTCAGATGGGGATTCGAACCGGGAATCCCTAGTGCTGAGAGGAGAACATGCTAAACCACTAAGCCACCGTGTCGCCCCTAATTTAATTATTTGATTTACAAATTATTATTGATTTCTTTTTCTTTATTCTATGACGTTGTTCCTGTTCTCCTGTTTTTTTATTTTTATTAGTATTTTTTCTTTTTATATTGTAAGTGCCTTGTGTTCAGTGAAATGCATATTATTATTCCTAAGTTTGGTATGTTCTCTGATGATCAGGACAAAGAGCAGGTATTATTCAGGTGGTGGATGACTCTTAGTACTGCAGTGTTGCTGACATGATGAAATTTAGGGTTGAGTTGCATTACTTTGTGAAGGTACCTGCTTTGTGCCGCAGCTCTGGGTTGTGTATGTTAATGAGGCTGGCAGTGACCAGGCGGGGGGTGCTGAAGCCAAGCTCCATTACTAAAGAGATGAAATCCTGCCAGTAGAGGGCACCAGCCATTCCTTCACCTGAAGCAGAGAAGAACTCAGTTCAGATCATCACCTTCTTCCTCATCGGGAAGTGTATACCAACGTGTGGGACGTGAACTGAAACAGTTTGGGGAAGGCCCTTCTATGTTTCAGCACGCATGAAGCAGCGTCCACTCAGACATGGCAGGCTGAGTTTGGTTTGGAAGAACTTGACTGACCCACACAGAACCCTGACCGTCAACCCCATCATGTTACAGAAGCAGGTTCCATCATCGGTGTCAGACCTCTTCTGAATGAACAGGCACACGTTTACACAGAATTAAGGTTCTGTAGGGTTTATATTGTACCCCAGAGAACCGCATCCTCTCTGAACGAGTCTGGAACAGTCCTGCTGGCGTACATGTCACTAAGATACATCTCACCACCGACCTGCAGAGAGACAGACGGAGGACATCTATACACATGTATGATCCGTAACACTGAGCGGGGGGGGGGGGCAGTATGCCTCACCTTGAGAACATTGTAAGCTTCACGTAGAACAGTTCTTTTGTCTGGACACAGGCATATCACACAGTTGGATCTGCAAAACAGTGATGAGCTCAGGTCTGCTGGACGAACACGGATCTGATCTTTAAGGTGGAAACTGTCTTAATGTTTTCAGTTAACGCTGACTCCGCCCACAGCATGGAGTCTCCACTCGCTGGGTTTTAATTAAAAACGAATGATTTCAAAGGGAAACTGAGGGAACCAGTGTGTTCTTCACGTTCTGATTCCAGGACAGGTCCAAGTGAAGATGCACAAAATAAAAAATGCATTCCAGAAATGATCCACACCCCGTTATTTATTTCACTGTTGGATATTTTATTAATTCATGTGGGTGGCATGGTGGCTTAGTGGTTTGGCATGTTCTCCTCTCAGCACTAGGGATTCGCGGTTCGAATCCCCATCTGGGTGGAGTTTGCATGTCCTCCCCGTGTCTGCGTGGGTTCCTTCCACAGTCCAAAAACATGGATCAAACTGCCCCATATAGAGTGTGTGAATGTGAGTGAGTGAGTGTCCAGTGATAGATTGCCCCCTGTCCTGGGTGTATCTGCCCAGCACCTAAAGCGTTCTCCCCTGGATGGGCATGGGGAACACCCCCCTCCCCATGCGACCCTACTAGAGGATAAAGTGGAAGATAATGGATGGATATTTTATTAAGTATGTTGTTTTCATGTTAGTGTTGGAGTTCATTAGGACTCATGACATCACAGTGATGATGATTGGTTGTAGATGTGGATCTGATGTACGAACATGATCAGGTCCTTGGAGTTCTCCTCTATTCCTGCGTCAGAGAGCTTCTCCATGTATCCATGAACGAAGGCGGTGTTGGGTTTGGCGTAACCGAAGCGCTCCTGATGATAAGCCATGAACTTTCTTGATGCCTGTATCTGAAAAGTAAGTATGATGTATAGAATCTTAAATCATGTCTGATGAACTAACATCATCATCAGCAAAAAAACAGTGTTTACAAATAATTAATCAATCAACCTTCAGTTTAACGAGTGACGATAACGAGAGCAGATTCCCAGCTGATGTGATGAGACAGAACCAGAGACCAAATGAATCTTTAATACCTCAAGACATGTGCCATTCCTACAACCTCAACACTGATAAAACCTGAGAAGGCAGGTGACCCCCCCACAATCATTACACTGCCTTAGGACACATTTAATTTGCGCTGGAGAGCCTGCACCCCTGCTGCACAGAAAGGAAGACAAAGAGCCACCCACTGGAATTGCCCCAGTGAGAAAAAAGCCTCTTGGTCAGGAGGGGTACCTATCTAAAATGCCTTGTGGCACAGGACGGTTTGCATGTTCTCCCCGTGGCCGCATGGGTTTCCTCCGGGTTCTCCGGTTTCCTCCCACAGTCCAAAAACATGGATCAAGGTCAATTAAAGTCTCCAAATTGCCCCATATAGAGTGTGTGTGTGTGACTGAGTGCATTTCCAGTGATGGATTGGCGTCCTGTCCTGGGTCTATCTGCCCAGCGCCTGAAACGTTCTCCCCTGGATGGGCATGGGGAACCCCACCCCCCCCTACGACCCTAAAAGAGGATAAAGCAGAAGATAATGGATGGATGGACTTGTGGCACATATTTACTTTAGTGCAGGACACTCATCATCAGCCATGTCAACGTTCCCACACACTCTCTCCCAGTTTAATATCACACACCTACCGTCCCATTTCAAACCCAAAGATGGCGGCATTAAAAATGGTCTCTCTGTTGGGTTTCCCTCACAGCTGGTATCTAAAATGATGTTTTATTTTCTAAAACTGATTCATTTCTTTTAAACCAGCACATCCTTTAAAGTTCTCAGACTATGATCATGTCCTTTTGCCAATGCAGAGTATATAATACACTCATACCAGGTCCTCACTCATGTCCAGACCAATGACATGTCCATCTTCTCCCACAAGTTTGCTCAGGATGTAGCAGTCCCGCCCCGAGCCGCTTCCCAGATCCAGAGCTGAGCAGCCTTCCAGCTTCTCTGGAATGACCACCCCACATCCAAAGAACCTGCCACCAGGACACAGGTCATCACTGTGCCAATCATCAAGAATCCCACTCATCCAGCAGGAGGCCGTGTTCAGCTGTCTCACCTCTTGCAGACCTCAGGGTGGACGGACCTCAGGGCCTCTGTTATGCTTGGGGACAGCGGGCGAGACGCCGCCGAGCAGGCAGCGTTGGTCTGCAGACCCTCAGAGGAGTCCAGAGCGCCGTAGTACATCTGCAGAACACAACGTCATCACAGAGCTGGTCCTGATCCACCCACTGAACCCCACCCTCTGATCTCAGACATCAAGCTCATCAACACACTTTCATTAAATGGTTACAGTTTCAAAGAGGACACACTCCAAAATCTTACACAAAGTCCGTCTCTGAGGAGTGGAGCTGATTTAGCTGCAGAACGTTGACCAGGAAGTTCTACAAGCTTCTGTGGGTGGGTCGGTACTTTATATAAATACAATGTTGGTTCTTCTGCAGGGCGGCACGGTGGCTTAGTGGTTTGGCATGTTCTCCTTTCAGCGCTAGGGATTCCTGGTTCGAATCCCCATCTGGGTGGAGTTTCCATGTCCCCCCCGTGTCTGCGTGGGTTTCCTCCGGGTTCTCCGGTTTCCTCCCACAGTCCAAAAACATGGATCAAGTCAATTGAGTTCTCCAAATTGCCCCATATAGAGTGTGTCTGTGTGAGTGAGTGTGCCCAGAGATAGATTGGCGTCCTGTCCTGGGTGTATCTTCCCAGCGCCTGAAACGTTCTCCCCTGGATGGGCATAGGGAACCCCACCATGACCCTAATAGAGGATAAAGAGGATGATAATGGATGGATGGATGGTTCTTCTGCAACAATCCCACAGTGAAGCTGATCTTGAGATCATAGGATGAGTTTAGGACCTTACTATTAATCTGATTGATGTTTCTACGTTCTGACAGTACAGTACAGAATGACCCCTCACTATGGTGACGGTGTGTTTTACATGTTGGACATTTCACCCTCAGAGATTCAACATTTCAGGTTCTGCAAATCAATATGAGCTTCCTGCTGCAGAGCCTGCTTTCAAATCAAAACCCCAGTGAATAAATGTTAGCAGCAGAACTTACCTTCACGCTTTCATGGACTGAAGACGCCATGTTCGAGTCTGAGTGTGAGGTCCAGCTGTTCAGAGGACGGACAGTCAGCTGTGGAGTGGACACCCGGTTCTTCTGCACGGTTACCGAAACGCCTTTGAACGTTAGCACCCCGCCAGCTTCTCCACCTGCTTCACTGAGCTCCAAAAGTTCAAACACACCCCGCTGAAGCTTCAGCTTCGGACTTTGTTCTGTATAAAGTCCAAAGAATGATCGAGAGTGAGACGGAAATTCCTCCTGCTGCCACAGGGGGGCAATAAAGCACCATGCACCATGCTTTGGGTTTTTCTATACATATATATATATACATACATAATTTTTTTTGTAATATATATCCCCATCTGGGTGGAGTTTTCATGTTCTCCCCGTGTCTGCGTGAGTTTCCTCCGGGTTCTCCGGTTTCCTCCCACAGTCCAAAAACATGGATCAAGTCAATTGAATTCTCAAAATTGCCCCATATAGAGTGAGTCTGTGTGAGTGTGTGCCCAGTGATAGATTGGCTCCCTGTCCTGGGTGTATGGTGTATCTGCCCAGTGCCTGAGATGTTCTCCCCTGGATGAACATGGGGAACCCTAATATAGGATAAAGCGGAAGATAATGGATGGATTATTATTATTATTATTATTATTATTATTATTATTATTATTATTATTATTATTATTATTATTATTATTATATCCTGCATATTGCTGAGTGTAATTTAGTCTGCGTTCCTCTGTAACTGAACTCAAAGCCTTATTCTTTAGCATATAAAGTGGAGTTTTTATTTGCTCTATCAGGTTTAACTCAGTACAGAGCGTTTTTTTAGCTTCAGCTGCATGTGACTGTAAATTGAATCATAGGAATAGGAGTGCACGCTGCCGGAGCCAGAACGAGAAACACAATAAGGTTAGCAGGAGATCTTCCTGCCACGGTTAACAGAATGTGGAACGAGCACGAAGCCGGAGCCTGGATGATGAATACAGTGGTTTGTGTGTTAAAGGAAACTCGGCGCTCCTCTGACATTACGCCCAATCAGTGGGTCACTTCTAACAAACAAAGGACTGTAATCATACTGAAAGGTTGGGACGAATGGGACTCTTTACCTCTCTGTAAGAACATCGCTGTGTGAGTTTAGAGAAAAGACCTTTAACATCACTGAGTAATGTTCCTCCTCCTTCCTCCTGAAGAGATCAGCTCTTTTATAAAAGTTATATAAACACAGATTGTGTAACGACGGCTATTAGAACCAAAACAGAACCTCAGCTCCTCACCTCATTTCATCTGCAGTCTGAACACTGAAGCAAGATCTGTATCATTATTATATTTTCCCAAACTGTATGCCCAAAAATATGTGGCCTGCTGCTCATACTGACAATTAACCCAAGATACAAACAATAAAGGTCGATGGCACTCTCACCAAACTCCAGAGCCTGCTGTATTCCCACATTTACAAAATGCAAGCTTGCAGTTAGTTTACAAGTGCACAATACGGAGAAATGAATAATACAATATAGAAACTATATATTACTATAAACAAATAAGACACCTGAGTCAACACCTGAATGCTAACTCAGCAAACAGGCCTCAGTTTGGGTGGTTGCTTCCTGTTGAATGAATTGTTTTGGAAGGTAAGTGCACTGTGAGGTATGGTGGTGATGGACGAGCAGGTATGCAGGCTGTAGGGGTCATGTCCTCTCTGAAATATCATTTGCAGTTCTCAGTAGTATGAGGAGAACCTTCCCCGAGTTATTTATGCTTTTCCTTTATTAGACTACGATAACTTTACCAATTGGACTCTTGTAGCGCGCCGCCTTGTGGTGTCTCATGAACCATCATGATCAAAATCATTCATAATCTTCTGCTATATCCTATATCACGGTCGCCCAGGGGGTTCCTCATGCCCATCCAGGGGAGAACGTTTTGGGCGCTGGGCAGATACACCCAGGACAGGATGCCAATCTATCGCTGATCACACACTCACTCTATATGGGGCAATTTGGAGAACTCAATTGACCTTGATCCATGTTTTTGGACTGTGGTAGGAAACTGGAGAACCCGGAGGAAACCCACACGGACACGGGGAGAACACCTGGATGGGGATTCGAACCAGGAGTCCCTAGAGCTGAGAGGAGAACATGCTAAACCACTAAGCCACCGTGCCACCCTCCAATCAAATTAAATCAGATTAAATCAAATCAAATTTATTAGTCCCATAAAATAAAATGAAATATATATTTACAATGTGCAAAGAACTGTACGGATATAAACTACAAATACAAAGTTATAATTAAAGTGTGTAGTGCAACTGTGTGCAACTGATGCAGTGCAGGGTTAAAAACTAGTTTGAAGGTGTCGGGGGAGGGATTATGTCCATTTGGTCCTGGTTCAGGGTCCGAATCGCCGTTGGGAAGAAACTCCTCCTCATCCTCTCTGTGTTTGCCTTCAGGAGACGAAAACGCCGTCCTGATGTCATGTTTCAAAGCTCCAGAAAGCTGAAGTGGTTCCTCCATGGCGTAATTCTTAAAAAATTCTAAGTGTGCAGCGGGAGAACAAGTAGGCGGCTCACACGGAGCATCATTAACAGAGTGAAGCCGAACGTCCCCGTCTGAATGAGCAGCTCTTTGTATTCCCTTCATTCCGGCGCCGCAGCAGGTCTAGACTTCAAAGCCAGCATTTTTCAGCATGACTCTTTGACCGCTTCTGTTCTCTCACAAGCGAACGGCTGTCAAGATCCGGAGTTTGACCTCGGCCTTGGACTCGGACCCTATTGTTTAATTTCCTCCTTTTTTTTCTCTCACTGCAATCAAAGAGAAGCAGGGGTTACAGTCAGTTCAAGCCTGACAAACACGTACTGTACACTGGAGCGGGTTCACTGGCAGAGCAAAGGTTATGAGGAGTTTAAGGAAAGGGTAATCATTGGAAGATCAAATAAAGCTGGGGGGGGGGGGGGTGTGCATGTGACACCGAAAGCCTTCTGCTCAGCAAACAGTCCTCAGCTCTCACGCAGATTCGAACCCCGCCGAGGAGCCGAGGAGCTCGTTTTTAACCTTTGCTCCTCTTTGAACTCCGTTAAGCCGCCTGGTTGAAAGCAGGCGCCGGCATCCTGCTCAAGGTCACTTGCTTCCCTTTGGGTGACCGGAGGATGTGCGTCGGAGCGTCTGCAGCTCCTGCTGCCTCGACTGTGAGACACAAAAAATACCACAGGAAACAACCTCCCAGACTTACATCCATCCATTATCTTATGCTTTATCCTCTATTAGGGTCTGGGGTGGGGGGGTGGGGTTCCCCATGCCCATTCAGGGGAGAACGTCTCAGGCGCTGGGCAGGCGCCAATCCATCACTGGATATAAAGACACACACTATATGGGGCAATTTGGAGAACTCAATTGACTTGATCCATGTTTTTGGACTGTGGGAGGAAACCGGAGAACCCGGAGGAAACCCATGGGGACACGGGGAGAACAAACTCCACCCTGATGGGGATTCAAACCGGGAGCCCCTAACACTGAGATTATTATCCTCTATTAGGGTCGCGGGGGGGGGTTCCCCATGCCCATCCAGGGGAGAACGTTTCGGGCGGTGTGCAGATACACCCAGGACAGGGCGCCGATCTATCACTGGGCACACACTTACTTACACAGACACACTCTAAATGGGGCAATTTGGAGAACTCAATTGACATTGATCCAACCCACACGGACATGGGGAGGACATGGAAACTCCACACAGATTGGGATTCAAACCGGGAATCCCTAGTGCTGAGAGGAGAACATGCCAAGCACAAAGCCACGGTGCCGCACACCTTCCTGATTTTTCGTTCTTTGTTCTATTCTTTTCACCTAGTCTCTTTTTTCAACCTTCTCTCCCTCGCTCACTCTTTCGCTCGCTCGCTCGCTCGTCCTCATTATTGCCAAAGTGCGTGTAATGTGAAATATCCGTGTCACTTACGAAGGCGTAAATGGGTCACGAGGTGCTTTTTATTGTGCTTGCTTTTGATCAGACGGAATATGCATGATCCGCTCGGTGTGATCTGCTCTTACAGTGAAGTAGGCCAGAGGAACATCTCACTCCCAACATCAGAGCTCTGAAACAAAAAGCCTTTGAAAAAAAGTTACAGGCCACAGACTGTTAGGGCGTGGCCCTTTTAGATCCTGCATCGGATTCTTGTTCAGTTCTCAGTGACCTGCAGCGGAACTCCGTCCTAAAAAACATCAGAAGTCAGGATTCCCGGTTCGACTCCCCATCTGGGTGGAGTTTGCATGTTCTCCCCGTGTCCGCGTGGGTTTCCTCCGGGTTCTCCGGTTTCATCCCACAGTCCAAAAACATGGATCAAGTCAATTGGTGTCTCCAAATTGCCCCATATAGAGTGTGTGTGTGAGTGAGTGTGTGCCCAGCGATAGATTGGCATTCAAAAATGTATTTATTTATAACAAAATTGTTATAAATAAAATGAATAAATGTGAAATGTTTAGCGCTGAACAGCGGTTGGGTAGAAGCTGTTTCTGAGCCGGTTTGTTTTTATCGCTCTGTAACGTCTACCTAACGTCTATCCTAGCAGTTCTAGGAGATGGTGACCGGGGTCTATCTAATGTATGATTTAGAACTTCCCTCTTAAGCACATGGGTCATTAGCTCTGATCAGACCGGGAGGACGGACTTCATACGTCAGCAGATCGGTGCCAACTCTGCATCTACATTTACATTAAATTTAGTCGTTCAGCAGACGCTTTTATCCAAAGTGACTTACAGATGAGAAGATTACAGTCAGAAGTTCTGCAGAAAACCAGCTCCACTGTAAATTCATCAAACCTGATTGTTATTTGATGCTGCCCCCCCCCCACCGTTTTTAAATTTATTATTTATTTTATTTACAGCAGGTTTTTGTGAAAGAGATGCGTCTTCAGTCGTTTATTAAAACGTCTCAGTGATTCTGCCTTACGGACAGAGTTAGAAAGATCGTTCCACCGTGTTGCAGTGGAGAACGCCACGGAGTGAGAATCAGCTCCTCGGTGAGGTGGAACCACCAGGGGGCGATCATCACCGGAGCGAGGTGTATGAGCCGGAGTGTATTTTGAAAAGATACCTATCTTTAATCCAACAAAAAGTGTGCAAGCTCCTGTCCAATCACAGAAGAGACCTGACGGAAACGGGAACCACGCACGCGCCCCGACGTTCAGTTAACAGACCAACGACGGGCAGCGTTTCAGAACCAGCACTTCTGGGTTTCATTCTTCTATAGAAATGTAATCCTGTCAGTATGCACCCCTCCCAGCCCCCCCGCCCATCTAATCCCCACCCCACTCTGACATGCAGACACAAAACGTGAAGCCATGCGTGACGTGACCCAGTTTAAGAGCAATATATATAAATATATAAAGGTTCAGAAAAGGCTTTGAAGTGTTTTTTCCGGACGGCGTTCGCTGTAACTGGTAAGATCAGGAGAAACCATTGCAGCTGCGCCTGAACGGCTCGACATCCGTGACAGGAAACATGACATGTCTGATCACCTGCCACTAACCCCACCTACACACGGCTGCCTTTCATAGCGGAGTGAAAGGCAGCAAATAGAAAATGTGATAGGATCTTTTTCTGGGGTCTGTTTCCTGAGATACGGCGCTCACCTTTCTCCCCGCGGCTGTTTACTCTCCACCGCCGTGTCTCTTTCTTCTTGGATCCCTTTTTACAGGCCACTGATCTGTCTTGATGCTGACCTCACCCACGCACGGCGTTCTGCCCTATCACTTCCTCTTATGTCTGAGTAGCCATGACCCACAGGAAATGAGGTCATGGCGAGGCCCAGCGGAGGACCAGTAAAGGTTGGATCTGTCTAAAATGCCTTTCGGGGCGTTTGACCTGTCATTGGAAATGATGTCCCCAAACTAACTGACCTGCCAGCTGGTGGAGTTGAGGCCGTCTGCTAAAGTGATTATATTACAGTGTAGAAAACCATCGAACGGGTTTAACGTTAATTGGTGGTTACGAGGGGCGGCACAGTGGCTTAGTGATTGGCATGTTCTCCTCTCAGCGCTAGAGATTCCTGGTTCGAATCCCCATCTGGGTGGAGTTTCCATGTTCTCCCCGTGTCCGCGTGGGTTTCCTCCGGGTTCTCCGGTTTCCTCCCACAGTCCAAAAACATGGATCAAGTCAATTGAGTTCTTCAAATTGCCCCATATAGAGTGTGTGTGAGTGTGTGCCCAGCGATAGATAGCCCCCCTGTCCTGGGTGTATCTGCCCAGCGCCTGAAACGTTCTCCCCTAGATGGGCATGGGGAACCCCCCCCTGCGACCCTGATAGAGGATAAAACGGGAGATAATGGATTGATGGATAGTGGTCACGAGGTGCTGACATCTCGAGTATATAACACAAAGTTATGACATCATAATCCAGTCACAGAACAGTAGCACTAACTAGAGCAGCAGAACTAAAAGGGGCAGAATCTACAGAGTACTCAGACAGGGTGGCTCCCCAGACGATCAGTCCTCACAGTGGACTAGTTTACTACCTTTATATATAAGCAGTATGCAAATTCTTGTCTGAATGAATGTTTTTATACATTTTTAAATTAGATTGGTGAGCTGTAACAGGCTTGTCCACAGGCGAGGACCATTGTCAGAAACATCACCTTGAGACAAAAAAATTGTCCTTGGTGTGAGTGTGTGTGTGTGGGGGGGCATCTTGTAAAGCTGGGGTCATCATGTACAAGGTCCTTAATCCTTACTGCAGAGATGCTGCATCACGTGTCCACTCTGTTCCGGCCTGCAGGACGCCCTCAATGGACATAATGGATAATAGTTTTCCAATTGTTAAATCCAGGTCACATGATCACCACACCATCTCCCACAGAGCCTCGGTCCTCACAAGGTTTCTGCACACCAGCTTTCAGAGGATTTTATCTTCTGGTGAGGTTCTGGACGACATTCTCCATGCCCAGCTGATTCAGCGTTCACTGGGGCGGTATCACCGACCCTGCCTCCGGCTCCGGGGCAGAGCGCTCTGGACTTCAGTTGTGCAGTTTCTGTCACATGGTAATGAAAGTATTCTACATACTGTGAGTCTGAAGAGCTGTTACACTGAGCATTTCAGAACAACGGCGGGGCTCTTTTAGGAACACCAGGCTGTGTTCACGTTAATGAAATGAAGGATGTTGAGGTTCAGCCTTCAAATAAACTTCCACTGTGACGAAGGTGCTTATTTAACAACGACAACATTAGCTGATTACTGATGTCCATCATACTCACCAGCTCCAGAAAGCTTTACATTCAAGGGAACCATTATGATTATTAACACCAACCTCTGTGTGCTTAATGATCATTTAGAATCAGCATTACCAAACAGCAAAGATCAACATGAATAAGTTTCTCAAAGAGTTCAGAAAACAACACACTCCATATGGGGCAATTTTGAGATTTCAGTTGACCTTGAATCCATGTTTTTGGACTGTGGGAGGAAACCAAAGAACCCGGAGGAAACCCATGTGGACACGAGGAGAACATACAAACTACACCCAGCTCAGGATTCGAACCCCGATCCCCATCGCTGAGAGACGACTGTGCTCACCACCAAGCCGTCCATCAAACATTCAATTAAAACATTAATGAAATAAATGTCTTATTTCTGCCGATGAACAAAAATCTATTGGATTATAAATGTAATCTGATGAAATCAATGAAAGGCTTACGTTCAGTTTTTTTGTGCAATATTTTTGTAACTTTATTTTCAAACCTGTGCAATTAAACACCAAAAAGAACACATTAAAAAAACGATATCACAATAATATTTAATATTTAGTATCGTTACGCTGCTTCCCATCAGTTTTAAACCGAGCCGAATCTCCGAAGCGTCAGCGTAACCCGCTGGACTGCACGTGACATGGTGGTTAAATCTGCCCGGCCGTAATCCAGGAGGACATGAAAGAACAGAAAGAAACCAAAGAAACACGTCCGTATGCACGTCCCTCGCAAAGTTCAGACACGACGATTAACTGGGCAGTCGATTTCTCATCATCAAAACAGACAGGACATCAGGCTTCATGACAAAATATTTAGGTTTAAGACTTTCTCCATGAGCAGTGATACATAGGAACCTTCTCATGCATCTGCATGCAACAGGCAGCAGGGAACTGTTGAATATCCGACGGAACACAACATGTCGCAGAACAGGTCAGTCCTCTGAGCAGAGACACATGCAAAAGAGGGACCAAATGGTCCTCTGCTGTATATACATGATCACACAGTCGTCACTGCGCGGTTGCTTTAGTAAAATTCCAAAACTAAAATGCTTCTCTCTTCATTCATATAAAATAGCTGTCTTTCATAAAGATAAAGATCATGGTATGTACATAAATAGCATTTATAACAAGTCTTTAAGATCCAGGGACAAAAATAACTTGTTATTTTCCCTTTTTTTTTTAGGGAATTATAAGACCGTACATTACATGGGGGGGGGGGGTGACACTGTAGCACAGTACTCCCGTAAAAACACCACCATTCAAAACGACACCTATTCTGCACAGAACTACAACGCCGTCCGCATCGCTGCCGGCAAGCGCCATTCGTCTCACGTGGATGCAATTTGATTGCATGATGCTGTACATTTATCACACATGCTGATGCCAATATCATTCCTATCATTAGATTAACGCCAAGCAAACGTCAAATCAACTGTTTTTTTAATTTTTTGTGTGTTTTTTTTTTTTAAATCATCTTTTGAGGATATGCTGAAATTGTTACCCCCTAGCTCGGTGCTTCATAAGGTTGAGTCGGAAACTAAATAAATCAAGAGCACGGATACAAAAATCATACACGTCTTACACTTCATGCACATAACTATATCATGTTTTCTTATATTGACCCGTGTGGTCCGGAGTGATCGGCCGCATACAGCATTCTATCTGCAAAACAGACTGATGAGAATGGATGGGGATGGATGTCTGGATGTGGTGAGTGGGGTCCTGCGCCTCCGCCGCGCATCCGAAGAAAAATTATACCCGTTTATTGAGGTTGAGGAATTATCAATGACACGATTTGCATCCCTGCAGCTTAAACTGGTTTCAAATTCCTGAATAAACCACGTAGGATAATCAATCAGATAGGTTTTCCTTTTAATTTGGCCGTACCTCGTTTTCCATGCATCGGTACTCCCACCATTGTTCCCCCATCATTCCTATTAGAGAGTTCCCACTTGATACCTGATAGTTTTAATACTTATAAAACTAAAGATGTTGCTCTTTACTAACAGGTCAATGATTAAGCATGAGGATGTGGAGCCCGCACTCTACCTCCCGTATATCCTGCTGGAGATCCCAGCCTCCCCCTCCTCTGACACGCCCTCTCCTGTCTGTATTACTGACCAGTCTGGGGACACTGCGTGAGGGCATCCATATCTGTCATCTGGGGGTAATTTGAGTATCCAATCCACTAAGAGATACAAGGAAACCCACATGGCTGCTGAGAGAACATGCTAAACCTACACAGACAACCAGAGGCAATGCGTGAATCCTGGTCCTCTAAATCCTGGACATGAGTAAGTGTTATCTACACAGCCTGCTGCACCCCACCCCCCCCCCTCTGCTGCCAGCTAATAGGTTTTAATTACTCTCCTCCGTCAGGGGCGGGTTCACATCATGCACTTTTCACATCTGTCAAAATAAAAGGAAGTAAAACGCTGAGTTGTGGTTTTCCTTTTTGATGACATGGCAAAAACCAAGAAACGTCCGAATCTTCCACAACAAAGATTAGAAAACCAAAAGGTTCATACACTGAAGAACAAAACATCACCATCAAGCAGGAAGAACGTGAGGAACGTCGTCATTCCAGAACATTCCTCTACACGTCTACGACTTCTGCAGTGACCCGTTCGGGCGTGAGGAGTCCTGACCCAGAGTTCTGTTGGGCTTCTCTGGCCTTTCCTGCGAGCTTGCGTTGAGGTGATGGTCCTCAGACTCCTGTTTGTCGTTCAGCTGAAGCCTGCACGCTGCTGACTTCACTTCCGTCGCCGCTTGGTCTCTAAGCAGATGTGCGTTGCTCCTTTGGAGCATATAATACAAAATGGGGTTCGCCTTCGTTAGCCGTGGGGAGTCCAAGTCGTAGTTTTGGACTTTACTACCGTTAACCGATGTTCTTGAGTCCCTCTTTAAGTTCATATCATTTGCTTTAGAAGCGGAATCGTGCTGGTTCCAGTGTCCGTCGGAAGGAGAACCGGTCCCACCTCTCACGGTCGGCTTTCTGATTGGGTTCAGACCGAGAGTCTGATGAAGGCTTTGGACCTGTCCGTTGTCACACGGCTCTTTGCTCACACTCCCGCCGTTCAGAACCGGCTGGGTCACCTTACAGATCGTACTCCGTGACTGAGCTAGTTCTTTCAAACAGTTGTCTGAGAGAAGAAGCTGCTTTAAAACGTTAAAACCACCATTTTCCTTGTGCGCCGAGTCACAGGGACGGAGCTGAGCTGCCGGGCTGTCCGCCTTTGGAGGGCTGACCGAATCCCTCAGTTCTGGGGTCTCGGCAATAACAGAGGTCGAGCCATTTCCACTGTCCTTCTGGCTCTCAGAACTGTTACATCTGCTCTGCTGGTTCTGTCCAGCATGGTCCTCCAGATCAGCAGAGAATTTCCTCTTTTTAGGAATAGTTGGTCCCTGGTGTTCCACTAGTTCTTCCTTAATGCACACTCTGTTTGATGTTAGAGTTCTTGACTGGTGATGCAGGAGATGATGAAGAAGACCATCTCTGGAAGCTGATCCTGGAGAGGGAGGCTCCTGCTTCATGCTTTCCTGATTCTGGGATATGTGTCTTCCATCAACACACCACTCGTCTTCCTCAACAGGCTCAGATTTGACTGAAACAGCAGCTAAGGGTCCGGTCACCTCATGGCAGTTTTGGGGGGTCGACGACTTTTCCGATGACGGTCTTTTTCGCTTATTACCAGTTTTTAATTTTCGGGATTTATTTCCCAGAAGAAGCTGCAGGACCGTACGCCTCTCGAGGAGATTCTCTATTTCTGAGGCGTGATGGGTGGGTTCTGCCAATAATGAGTTGGGGGAATTCGCATGGGCGGCTTCACCGGATGAGGAGCTGTATTTGGGAGGTGCAGTGAGCTTTTCTAACAGAGTCACAGACACTGAGGTTTTTAACTCCTCTGTCTGTTTTTTGATCGAAGGCAATTGGAAATTCGGTGACGGAGAACCCGCGGCATTCTGTTGACCACACTGGGCTAAATTCTGTAACAGTTTACTGGCACTAAAGGACGATTCCGTCACGCCAGCCGTGCCAGGTACAGTTGATTTACTTTTACACAAATCTAAAGGGACAGACTGCGTCTGAAGGGAGCCGCAGAGGTTGAATGGGGATGTCCGCATATTAGAGTCTCTCCCCTGTGAGGACGTCAGCAGGAGTTTTGGACTTCTGGAAATTACACAGTTAGGACTTGGTTCTCTTGGAGCCAAAGCTTGTCCACTATAAAAGAGGTTGCTGATGGGTGCAGGTTTCCTGGGCTTGGGGATCGTAAGTGGCATAAAATCTGGAGCGTCGAGTCCCTTCGTCTTCTCGCTGTGTTTTTGATCGAGTAACAACTCCAGCAGGGTGATTTTGTGATGGGGTTTTATCTCTGCACATGTGTGTAACTCGTTGGACTCTTTAGAGACTCTTAAACTTGGACTTCCTGAGGTCCAATGGTTTTTCTGAAACTTGTCCAACGGAGGAGACGATGACAAAGAAAGACTTACTTTGTTCTTTAAAGAGAGGTCGATGGGAGAGCAGCTAGAGCGGGAGCTCTCAGCATCACTGCTGTCTTTTGGTAGACTCATTCCAGAGTTGGACTGGTCACTGTCTAAAAACAAAGGGGACCCTCTGCTTGAAAACAAGACCTCCTCTTTCAAGTGACCCTGGCAACTGAGCTGCTGTGGGGTGTTGTGACTGTTGAGAAGTTGCAGCAGGAGACTGCTGCAGTTTTGGGACGGCCTGCCGTGTTTCTCAAAGGGTCGGCGCTCTCTGAAAGGATGTGCCCTGGGCACGGCGTACACTGACTTACTTTGTCCCGTATTTGAACTTTGCCTTTTAGAGTCGGTCAGCGTTTGAGATGGTATCCCGTTGTTCTGCATGGAGTTCAGTCCATCTTTTTTGCTTTTCCCCGAGGTTGGAGTTTGTTTCCATTCTTGGGTTTGCTGCGTGGCCATGGCGGCAAGCCGTTCGCTGGCAGATCGACCGGCGAGTTGGGCTTTAAGCGCGTGTTCCCTGGAATACTGCTGCAGGTGAGCCTCGCTCGAAAGCAATAAAGCAAGTTGACTGCAGGCTACACTCGGTTTGGGAGACGGTGCCGGACTCGATCTGACATTTACCAGACTGGCCACTGCTTTCAAGCGCTCGGTGCAGGGGAGGGATTCTGTCGATGGGGAGGGTGCGTTGTTCTGCGGCGCTGGCGGAGACGTGGACGCTCTCTCTTGGATGGGCTGCCGGTGATGGTATAACATGCCGCTGCTCTGGTCGCTGTTACCGGTTTCACCCGGACCCGACCGGTCTGCCTGATCCTCTTGCTCGGACTGACTAAGTGGACTTTGTTTGGTTGACTGCGGCATCAAGTTTTGAACAATCTGCTGCGACAGGGCCACATTTTGGAGCCGCGAGCTGAAGTTCTGCAGCAGGCTTGCCAGCAGTGTGCTCTCTCCTTTACACGGCAGTGAACCGTTCAGGCCACCGTGGTGTTCTCCCCCGTTAAGCTCAACCGAAGGCATGGACTTGATTTGTCTTTCGTGCTCGGTCCAAGCTTCCGAGCGGAGCAGTCGGGCTTTCCTGACATGATGTGTGGACCCTCCTTGGGGACTGGCTTTATCCTGCTCCTGCTGAATGCTGTGCCTGGGCAACGTCAGCCCCGTGGTCTCCTTGTTCCCCTGCTCCTTGGCGCCTTTCTCAGCCTCACTTCTTTGTGGCGTCGTGGCACTTTGTGCTCCCGCTACCCGATGCATGAGTAAGCCTTCGAGATATGTTAGAACAGCAGAATCCTGGTGTGTCTCAGGGCCAGTCTCTTCCCCATGAGTCATGTTCAGTATTATGGTCCCTTATATGGCTGGCCAGCACAACGGAGGGAAAAAAAATTTCGGCGAATTATCCACAGACGATGTCCTGACGTCACGCCGCACAGCAGAAGTTTATTCCTCACAGGTTTGTGACATTACAGGGTTTTCACCTGCCACTCCGCGTGATGAACATCCAAAACACGTAACGTTCATTTAGACTTATTGAGGAAACGTCATTCAGCTGAAGGTCTTAAAGTTCTCCACTTCAGCGACCCGGAGAACCGATCCAGCCCCGACGTCCCGGTCAGAGAGAGCCGGACGTGGACCTGCGAAATAAAACAAACAACAGATTACAAACTACAACAGCCTTTATAACACAAATCACCACATGATGTCCTAGTTCTAGCACAAACTCCATTCTCTCACAGTGATGCTGACAGGAGGTCAGGACTCTTCAGTCGGACATTTCAGTTCTTCCACACGGTGCATGTCTTTATGAAGCTTACATTATGTACCGTGGCTTAGGCCTTCCCCAAAAGGTTCCTACAAAGACCCCAATGGACGACTGAGTCTCTTTTAAGTCTCACACATCTGTAAACCGTGATTTATGGATTGTTTATATAACTGAACCCAACGCCGACTCTGTGAAGAGAGCTTTTGAACAACATCAGATGTAATACAGCAGTCAGATCTGAATGCTGCAGGTTCAATCCATACATTCTTACAGCTTCAAAAACACCAACAAAGGTCTCCTGCCTACAAGGACGTGAAGCTTGGCCAGTCTGTAATCAACTCACAGAGATTCTGATCCAGGATCAGCCTTGTTCACACAATAATAAGCATCTCTCACGCCGTACCTCGTTTCAGCTGCTGAACGTAGCGTGTTAATACACAATCTTCGCCCGCAGAGTCGGTAAATAACCTTCATCTCGTTCTATAAAGTTCTGCGGAGACTTGTTGTGCTCATACACAAAGAACCCTTGAGTGGAGAGCATCTGCTGACAGGGATGAAGGCTAAAACAACAACGGCGTACTGTCTCAGCGAGGACTGAGGGCAGTGACAGAACTCTCGCCAAGACATCACACACACAACCTCAGGTCAACACTCAGCGTGCATTCAGACCATCAGGCCACCGTGGAACCTCCACCCATACGGAGACCGTCGGGGGGAGACCCGGAACACGATTAAACTCACACGTCTTCAAATGATATTTAACAGAGACAGAAAGAGACATAAAGGAGAGTGTTTGAGGTAAATTACCCCCAAACTTTTAGACCCGGTTCAAATCCCCATCTGGGTGGAGTTTGCATGTCCTCCCCGTGTCCATGTGGGTTTCCTCCGGGTTCTCCGGTTTCCTCCCACAGTCTAAAAACATGGATCAAGGTCAATTGAATTCTCCAAATTGCCCCATATAGAGTGTGTGTGTGTGTGTGTGAGTGAGTGTGTGCCCAGTGATAGATTGGCGTCCTGGGTCTATCTGCCCAGTGCCTGAAACATTCTCCCCTGGATGGGCATGGGGAACCCTCCTGCGACCCTAATAGAGGATAAAGCGGAAGATAATGAATGAATGAATGAATGTTTACACCTCGGTCACATGGGCTTCCTCAGTTTCTGCCTCTTCAGCTTCACCGTGTTGCACTGCATTTTATTCTATTACATTATTTTGCAGATGCTTTTTATCCGATATGACGCACAAGTATCACATCATGATGGTTGGGGCCGGCGTCCGAGGTCAGACCGGGGGGTTAAGGGCCTTGCCGAAAGGCTCACAGCATGAACGTTGCTGCCCTACATACGGGGCAGTTCAGTCGGTTGTAGTGATAAGGAAAAGGTCTGGAGCTTAAAGGTGCAGTGTGCAGGATTTTTAAAGTTTTTTTTTTATATTTAACACTTTTGTTCCTTAATTACCTTGGAATAAACTTTTTGGTTCACCATATTGCTCAGGGAAACAGGTTGTAGTCTCTTAAAAAGATGATAAAGGGACCTGAAGACCAAAACTGTGGGAGGAGCACAAATCCCTCAATACTGCTGTGGAGGGATACAGTTGTCATGGCAACCGTTGTTTATTAGAGATAAAGTAGTCATGGCAACCATTGTTTCTATCATGCTCAGACGCCAGCAAAATAATAGAAGATAAAGTCAATTATAAATTCTTGTTTTCAATGTTTTTAGATGAAACTTGGTTCCAGGATGAAATCCAAACTCTGCAACAACCTTTAATATTAGAATGTTAACTTCGCATGTATTTAAATAACTAAACGGAGGAGTCAGAGCTCAGTGTCAGAAATAACCACAGCTCAACTCCACTGCTAATTGGCACCTTTGCTGGCTTTGCTTTCTGGAGGCCATAAAGGGGAGAGAGATATCATGACCTTGTCAAAGTGCTGCTTCATAAGGCGAAGTTAGAGAGGCTGTGACAAAGTGTGGAACGGCTTCGTAACCCGGGCAACTTCAGCAGAACTCGGAGTCGTTCTAACACCTGCTGTAATAACGGTCCAATCACACGGCCAGCCACAATCACCCGTTCATCAGTCAGCATTCACGCTTCAAACATCATAATGGATCAGATCATCTAGTGGAATAACAATCTTAAGCAGACCGGAGCATTTCACCAGACTTTCCTGACCCCGTACGACCTTACCTCGGTCCCTGTCCGGCCCTCGCGAGGTCAATGGGAAGTTAGTAATTAAATATAAAGAAGTGCACAGTGTACACTGTTCCTGAGGGTTTAATGTTTTGCCCTCTGCAGCTCATTATTCAGTTAAAGTCGCTCTGCTAAAGCAGGTAATGCACTCAGATCACAGGGAGATGGGCTTTCAGGACCGAAATAGAAAAACAGGGTTCTGTTCATGAGCTGCTACAAGTTATACTGTAAAAGTCCGGCGCCTCGTACACGACGTACAGTACATCACATCCGAATAGTTCTGAATAATTCTGTAGACCAACTGAACGTCTGACCTCTGCCGGTGTCACTATATATTTAGTTTCCCCTTCAGTTCATGATCCCTGTGTCTCATTACCAGATATGGTTCTGCCATCAACCGCATGAGGCTCTCAGACAAACCTTAAAGCAATAAATACATCCATTATCTGCTGCTTTATCCTATATTAGGGTCGCGGGGGGGGGTCCCCATGCTTATCCAGGGGAGAACGTTAGAGACACACCCAGGACAGGACGCCAATCCATCGCTGGGCACACACTCACTCACACAGACACAGACACACTCTATATGGGGCAATTCGGAGAACTCAATTGACCTTGCAAACTCAACCCAGATGGGGATTCGAACCAGGAATCCCTAGTGCTGAGAGGAGAACATGCTAAACCACTAAGACACCGTGCTGCCCAGCAATAAATATATAAGACTTCAAATAGAATATTCAATATACATCCAAGCATACACCCCGACCGTAACCACACCCCCTTCCACCCTCGTACCAACACTATCCGAAAGTCCAAATCATGGATGAAAGCGGTCACCTGTTGGGAGTTGTCACGCTCGCCATGCGATTAGAGTTCAGCTTAATTGAAACTTGAGCGCCACCAAGCTTTACAGTTGGCACGGTGTCCTTTTCTCCGACTTTCTCTGAAGGTCAGAGGTCTGTCCTTCACAGCTTTTAAAAATTAATATCAATTTTATTTAAATGAGCTTCAGCTTCTGTTTGGCTACGCAGGCTGCGTCTACAGCAGGGGTTCCTGAACTCCTCAGACCACGTAGAACCCATCATCAAACCAAAGCTTTAAGTTCCACCTCTGTTTTTTCGTCACGGAACGACGTACGGCGAACACCAATCAGGTGTGAGTGTATATTAAAGCAATAATGTATGAGAGGGCGTGGCCTCAGTCTGAATAAATCACAATACAGAGGGATTGTTGAGGCAGTAGTACAGTTCCACCTTTGTCCCGTGATTTATTCACAATAATACACAACCTGGATGGCACAGTGGCTTAGTGGTGAGCCTGTTCTCCTCTCAACCCTGTGGATCCAGGTTCGCTTGCAAACACACTATAATAAAAAACAAGGTGCAGAAATATGTTGAAAGTAAAAAAAAAGTATATTGAAAGTAAAATCGTTAATAATCGGGACTTTTGCAATGTCATCGGCGTAATCAGTGTTTTTTAAATTGAACGCTGATCTTGTTTCCAGTTTCACTAACAATTATAATAAACTACAGAACGCAGTTTATCAAATATATTGGGAAATGAATGTATTGTATATTTATACTAATAACTGTTGTAACACATCGTGCTACTTTTTTAAGAACCACGGGTCTACTACATCCACAAAGTAAGAAGGTGGAGGTGAGAATAGCTAGCATGTCCATTAACGATCATGTCTGATACCAAACGTCTGATACAACGTGTCTGAGGTTACAGCATACTCACTTTGAAAGTCTAATCAAAATTAAGATCAGATCTATGATTTCAGAGCCAGCGCTGACGCAGCCTGACTCAAACCTACCCCTCAGTCGCATCCAAAAAAGGGTCAAACATCCAACCAAAAAAAGAGAAGCCATTAGTGAGGAATCGTTAACGAATCTGCAGGAACGAGCCCATTAATATGTGTGAGAGGTGATTAACTGAAATCTCGTGTATTTATATCCTGATTCTCAGTTCTATTCGGGTCTGTGACGTCATCATACTTTTAGCAGAGTGTGAGACAGGCGCTTCAGAGACGTGTCCTCGGGGACGACGGCAGTAAAAACGGGAGGCCTGAGATTAATGGAAACGACTGGATGTCCACGGGATCCGTCATTTTTCAAGAGCAAAATAGAAGAGTAATTGACCCCCGAAAGAAACGCCGCCATATAATAAATGATGTCCACCGTCAGGAAATTGTAATCCATTCATGCTATTTAAAATGCATGGAGAGGCTAAAAAAAAAAACCTGCAGCACGCCCGCTTTGAAGTCAAGGTCACGCTCTCAGCACGGCGGTGTGGCGTCCACGCAACAGCTGGCGCCCGTACAAAGCATTAGGCCCTAATAAAAAGTGACAAACAGGAGCTCGCTCTCTGCCTACACGTCCCACAACGGACGACCCCGTGCCGTGCAGATGTGGCCGCAACATCAGAGGGGAGGCAGAGGGGGCGCCGCTCAACATCCACACAACGAGTGCAGCGCCCGGCCTCCTCCGGTTGCACGCTGGCTCACAGAGCCGTGGAGCTGCAACAATACATTCCTCAGATAGCGTTTCGTGATTCATTTGATGATGGCCGTGCACCACGAGAACTGGGTCACTGTGACCTACTTCCAAAGAAGCGTGACGGGTATCAGGCGCTGACATTTTCCAGCTGGAGCCCTTCATTAGTGCTCCACCAATCAGACCGGGGTTAAAAGCATTAGTTTGACCTACATAGCCGTGACCCAAAGATGAGCTGCTCTTTCACAGGGTCACACGTGAGGGGCTAAATAATTACTCTGCACATCCAAACCACACATTCAGTTTATAGATGTTATATATTTGTCTTTAGAAAACACACACGTTATTAAGTTTAGGGTGGGTTTTCTTCTCATCCCTAAATCTCACTCGGTTACCAAAAAAAAAACATGCATTAAAATAAATAAATAAATAAAATAAAAAAAAATTAAAAAATTAAAAATTAAAAAAAATATATTATATATATATATATATATATTAGTATGTTCTAATTCTATTAATTTCCTTTTTATTCATTCATTTATTCATTCATTCATTTAATTTATCTTCTGCTTTATCCTCTACTAGGGGCACGGGGTGGGGGGGGGGGGAGAGTTCCCTATGCCCACCCAGGGAAGAATGTGTAAAGCGCTGGGCAGATACAGCCAGGACCGAACGCCAATATATCACTGGGCACTAACACACACACACACACACACACACTCACTCAAACACACTCACTATATGGGCAATTGGACTGTGGGAAGAAACCAGAGGAAACCCACGCGGACACGGGGAGAACATGCAAACTCCACAGATTAGGATTACAACCTGGAATCCTGTGCACTGAGAGGAGAACATGCTGGGGGGGCGGGGCTGAAGTGTGAACAGTAAAATTCACTTACGTTATCTTCTTTTACTCATTAAGACATGAAAACTCTGAAAATCAAACCCAAATCCAGATGTTTGTACATTTCTCATGTTGTTTTGTGGCGTCTGTCTTAAGTTTTAAATGAACGTTTCATTATTTCATGTTCATTTTAGGGTTCGTGCATTTCCTCCTCAGAAGAATTTAAAGTGCAGGTTCTAAAGGAAGGTTCTGATTCACTCATCATTTGCATTTGATATTAAATTTTCCTTCAGCGGATTGAAATCCAGCATAATTCACCAGCGCGGACCCCACTGAACGAGGGTGAACGAGGAAAGAGGGAAATTAAAGCCACCATCAAAGCAGATTGTAATATCCACTCTGCGCCTGCAGAGCGCAGCGCTCGTTTCCTAACGCCGTCCGTCCGTATCGATCCGCATTAGAACGCTGATCAGAGTTCAGCCTTTATTACTGCTCATCCATTAACACCAGCACAGTCCACGAGGAACATATGCCTCGCTGAATTCAGGAACGAGGCGCAGGCGAGGCGCAGGCGAGGCGCAGGCGAGGCGCAGGCGAGGCGCAGGGATTAAACAGTAAGCAAAAATATTTGCGGCCGTTTTCTAATCGTCTGTAGAAAATGGACCAATTTTCGTGGAGGAAAATTGCAGCGGCGTCGGAAATCAGACAGGGACCATTAGACGATGATTACGCTCCAGAACTGCACCTGCACGTTGAGAGGCGGTCCATGGGAACTGATGAGACCCGGCATCATCGAAGTGGGTCTGTCCATTTAGACAAAAGGAACACGGAGAAGCAACCCATTCAGAGAACAATGACAGAGCCGTCGCATGACGCGAGAATGAGAACATTAGCATTGAGCGGCCTTCGTTTCAACACGTTTGAGTTGGTCAGAGTTTATCTGGGGATTTAAACCCCTCACACAGAAACGGCTTCAGTCCAGAACGCTGGCTTTAATGACACTAACGACGCCGTGCACTCATTAAAATGAGAAGCTTCACTTTGTTTCATAAAGCTTCGTTTCAGAATCAACAGAATGAAACAGCAGCGTTATATTCATTTCAGATTCATCTGAGCTGTGAGTGGACGAGTCCTCTGATGATCTCCAATCACTGTCCAGTAAACACATCCAGCGTATCATCAGACGGCCAGTCGTCACCTACAGCAGGGGGTCTGAAACTTTACAGACCAAATAGAACCCATTATCAAACCAAAACCTTTAAGTTCCACCTCTGTTTTTCGTCAAGGAACGACATACGCCAAACATCACTCTGGGAGGAGTTTTGCATGTTCTCCCCGCATGTCGGCATGTGTTTCCTCCGGTTTTCTTACACAGTCCAAAAACATGGATTCATGAATTGAATGCTTTGAATTGCCCCGTATAATGAGTGTGTGTTCAGTGATAGATTAACACAAATCTATAGTAAAAAAAGGGGGGGGGCAGCATTAAATACCAATCAGGTTTGATGAATGTACAGTATAGTTGGTTTTCTGCAGAACTCCTGACTGTTATGTTCTCATTTGTAAGTCGTCTGTTAAATGACTAAATGTAATCTAAATGTAAACTATTACAATGAAGGCCGTTGAACCCATCTCTGATCATTCTTCATCTCATTCATCCTCAGTCACCATTTTATTTTGGTTATCCGGGTCACACTGGGTCCAGAGACACGGCGCACACGGCAAGAACACACACCCTCCAACCCATAACTGAATAAAGTCCTCGATTGTGCAAACGGTGAAACACAGTGCTGTTATTCCCTGTGCCATTAACGAGAACCATTACTGTCTAATAAATGAAGAATACTGTTATTGTTATTGGCTCAACACGAAGCAATCAGACGCAAGACAACTCCGAGCAGACGTGATATTGACTACTCCAGTCCTGAGTGTGTGTTATTGGGTGCTGAGGGGATATTATGCAGAGCATGAATGTTAATTGCCTATTAGAATCAGTTTGATGTTTCATAAACATCACCTCCAGAACAAATGCCCCGCACGCCAGGCGATCAGCGTTAAATGAAATATTAAAGGTGTCTTACACATAAAACAGAAAAAAAAAAATCATCCCCCTGCAAGAAGAACGGAACACCGCCGAGAACATTCATTCATCATTATCTTCCGATTTATCCTATGTTAGGGTCGTGGGGGGGGGGGGTTCCCCATGCCCATCCAGGGGAGAACGTTTCGGGCGCTGAGCAGATACACCCAGGACAGGGCGCCAAGCCATCGCTGGGCACACACTCACTCACACACACACACTCTACATGGGGCAATTTGGAGAACTCAATTGACTTAATCCATGTTTTTAGACTGTGGGAGGAAACCGGAGAACCCGGAGGAAACCCACACGGACACGGGGAGAACATGGAAACTCCACCCAGATTGAGATTCGAACCGGGAATCCCTAACGCTGAGAGGAGAACATGCTAAACCACTAAGCCTCCGTGCCGCCCTCCGCTGAGAACAAACTTTTTCAAATCTAAAAGCATGAGGACGGGTTCGGACGGCGCGATGAAGCGGCACAGAACCGCGTGGAGCTCACGACACTCACCGGAGCGGAACGTTTAGTGAAGGCTGTGCGGCCATCACACTGCGTTACCATGACAACACACTGTACCATCCTCTGAGGAAGCCTTTAAATGACACTAACATTTCTTTTGAATTATGACATAAATAAATAAGTACATAAAAGACGCCATAACATTTTATTTATATTGTACGTTTCCAGGCCGGCAAAGTGGCTTAGTGGTTGGCATGTTCTCCTCTCAGGTTCCAGGTTCGAATCCGATCTGGGTGGTTTGCATGTTCTCCCCGTGTGTGTGTTTGTGTGAGTGATGGATTGGCGTCCTGTCCTGGGTGTATCTGCCCAGCGCCCGACACGTTCTCCCCTGGATGAGCATGTGAACCCCACCCCCCCGTGACCCTAGTAGAGGATTTAGTGGAAGATAATAAATGAATGAATGATGAATGAATGATGAATGAATGATGGATGTACGTTGCCGTCGGTAACCACAGAGTGGGTTCCCTGCAGCGGATGGATCAGCTTATGTTGTTACAATCTCCATCTCAGTTTATCCCAAAGGTGTGAGACGAGGCTGAGGTCAGGGCTCTGTGTGGGGCGGACATGTCACTAACTCACTAACTTGGCTTTGTGCACTGGGACACAGTCATGCTGGAGGAGAACAGGGCCTTCCCCAAACTGTTGCCATGATGTAAGTAATATAATATGTTTATCCAGCGCGCAAGACTGATTCTATACACCGGTGCTAATGAGATAATGTTCCTCTCTGAAGGGTGCTGAATCAAGTGCACAAGTGACATTAAGGGAAGTTTGGACTATTAATCTGAAAGTGAGGGTTCTAACCTCTAGTCCCCCAAAGTTTTAGTTTTTGGGCAGAACCCTTAACCCTCATTGCTCCACAGGCGGACACACACACACACACACACACACACACACACAATTTCAGCATCGGAAACAAAGACGCAAAAAGACGATGACTTAAAACAGTTAAAGAAGTTCCCACCCCCCACAGAGCAGGTACGATTTGGGTGGTGGATTCACATGTCTCTGCACAGCACAAACACACACACACACACACACACACACACTAATACCAGCACAACCCCAGCTCATCAGAAAACAGATTTGGGGTTCTAACAGAGTGTGTTCAGGATCAGATGGACTACAGAATGGAACTGTGGAACTACAAACCCCCTCAGCATGAATTTAAACAGAGGGACAAACGCAGACATTTGAAACTGAGGACAGCGAGATAAATAATCCTGTCTCACAAAGACAGTGAATCTTACACACGATGTTCTCAAGCTGTGATTTGATTGGTTTGTGAAAGTGTGACAGCTGATCGATTCATCCTCCTTTAAAACGACGGAATCAAGACGTCCCGCATCCCTCAGTCGCATTCACACTCTCTCTAACACCCGGGACGCCGTTTAAATCGTCCAGACGTTCCGCCATCCTGACTCAGGATACAGACCTACCGTGCTGCCGAGCCGCGGTGCCAAGAACAGGTACAGCGTGGTGATCAATTTGCTCTGTCGGCTGGAGGGCCGTTCTGAATGCTAATGTCTCCATGGCAGCCCCATCCTCATCCTCAGGCAGACGCTCGCACCCTCCCACTCGCACCGCCGCCGCCTCGCTGTCCGGGCTGGACACCTCAATGTGCCCCGATCCACAGCGGTACTCAGAGGGCAACGGCTCGTCCTCTGCGCAGATAACCACTGCCACCGAACCAGTGTGTGTGTGTGTGTGTGTGTGTGTGTGTGTGTGTGGGATTATAGGGCTTGCTCCGTGCAACTCGGCACAGAATAGCAGCTAAGTGCTCGCACAACAAGGTCACCATTAAACCTGCAGTAACCCAGCCGCTGCCTCCCGCCCACGCTCGCCCGGACTCTCTCACTCTGCTGTGTGCCACGCTCATGCCATCAGGAAAAGTGCAAACTGAGGCAACCCCCCATTTCATGTTTTCAAGTACACACACACACACACACACACACACACAGCCCAGTCTTTGCAGGGTTGGGCTAATTCATCATATTTTACTACTGACGGCGCTCCACCTCGGCTGAATGATATTGCATCCTGGCAGAGTGACAAGAGCGCGGCGCAGGCGGCTGCCTCAGAGGATGCTCCACTGCGCCGCCACACACTCACTTTTATACCACTGAAGTGTGCGCTGTGTGTGTGTGTGTGTGTAATGGAGGAAGCCGGAGCGGGATCTGTGGCTGCTCCGCTCTGCTCGGGGATGAAAGCCTAAGCCAAGCTGAGATGCCTGAATGGACGAGACCTTTATTGCCTCAGCTCGCCCCGCAGCACTCAGAGTCTCTTTCATCTTTTCTCTCTGATAGAGAAGCAGCGCGCCGTCTGACCGACGTGAGGCGAGGCGGGCGAGGTGGGCGAGGAGGGGCAAGGCGGGCGAGGCGGGGCAAGGCGGGTGAGGCGAGGCGGGCGAGGCGAGAAGCCTTTTTCAGCGTCATTAATTTAATGTTAACAAACTCATTCACAGGGCGGCACGGTGGCTTAGTGGTTTAGCATGTTCTCCTCTCAGCACTAGGGATTCCCGGTTCGAATCCCCATCTGGGTGGAGTTTCCATGTCCTCCCCGTGTCCTCGTGGGTTTCCTCCGGGTTCTCCGGGTTCCTCCCACAGTCCAAAAACATGGATCAGGTCGATTGGGTTCTCCAAATTGCCCCATATAGAGTGTGTGTGTGTGTGTGAGTGAGTGTGTGTCCAGTGATAGATTGCCCCCCTGTCCTGGGTGGATCTGCCCAGCGCCCGAAACGTTCTCCCCTGGATGGACATGGGGAACGACCCCCCCCCCCCCCCGCGCGCGACCCTAATATGGGACAAAGAGGAAGATAATAGATGAATGAAAGACACTCATCCACGAGCTGCGGCCGCCACACCCGCTCCCGGTTTCGGGTCAAAGTGACCCGGTTTGCGTTGACGCTCTAATCGAGGGTCCATTTCAGGTCAGAACGATCTAAACATCGCTTAAAAACACTGTGTCTCCACAGAACCAGGTTAGGAACCTGACAGACATCCACCACCTACAGACCACAATGGGACCGGGCTGTGTCACCACCGGACATCTGAGCGTTGGTGGTGTTGGGTGGTTGATCTAGAATCAGTCTGTGGCTCATCATCAGTAGAGGGCGTGGCACTGAAATAAGGCTGTTCCAAGGAGCCCTCTCAACTAAGTACCCTGCAGTATCTGCCCCTTTTAGTTCTGCTGCTAGAGTGTCAATCAAACTCTGGTTATTAATTAATTACAGTGCTTTATTAGCTCTAACGGCTTTTCTTTTGAGGCGTGGTCAGCTCTTCATCATGGTTCTGCTAAAGCACCGCGGCGACGACCATTACTGATAGAACCTGGATTTCTATTTGACCGGCGGTCCTGCAGGACGCCCTCAATGGACTTATATAGTTTTATAATTGTTAAATACGGGTCACATGATCACCACACCATCTGTACATGGCTGTCCTACACTGCCTCGGTCCTCACAAGGTTTCTTCCTTAAAATATCAACATAGCTGAGAGTTTTGTCTTGCCGCTGTCTCTTCATCTGCTCTTTGGGGGTTTAAAGGCGTACGATACTGTAAAGCTGCTTTGTGAAGAATGCTAAATAAAAAAGAATTTAATTAATTAATTACTTGAACTTGAATTTAAATGAATGAGATGAATCCCGTGCAGTCGTTGGGTCCTATAGGAAGGTACTCCAGATGGGTACGCAGCAGCTAAAACAGAGTGTATCTTCTTTTAGGGGTAAAAAAAAACATCTGCCCAAAAATAAAGTGCCCTCTGTGAGAAGCTGACTCAGCAGAAGTGCAATGCGGAACGTTCAGAGGCTCGTTTCTGAACCCCACACTGAGTTTGAGGGGTGGATCATACCACGGGCCATTCTGTCAATAACAGCACAGCAAGAGCAATAAAGGGTTACTGAGAACATAACGAGCATCATTAGCGCCCTCAGAGGGATCTGACCTCCCCGACGCGTTCGGACCCAGCGGGACGGCGCGGGAGAAGAAAACACAACCACATGCAAATGAGACGCAACGCCAAGCTGGAGACAACAAACGGAAACGTAACGCCGCCCGGCGCATGTGCGCGTATGACAGCATGGTGGCGCTGCACCCATCGCTCCCTGACATCAGCCTATTGTCATGTGACACTCCGTCACCGGCCACCTGGCAGATCATCCACCCCGGTGCGACCTCATCTTCTGTTGACCTGAGCTGCCGTGTCCCTCCTCCCGGCCTCTCCAACCCACAGGGGGGAAGGTCGAACAGGTCAGCGCGTCCTCATCTGTAATCCGCTGCCATTCGTCAGCGGCCGGGGCCGAAGGAGGCGGCCGGGCTACGAGGGGAGAATGCCCAATTAGGCAGCTGTCACACAAAGCAGGGGCTGCAGGAATAGAGCGAGAGGCGGAAGGAGAGCGGTGCAGGGATAGGTATAAAAACAAATGTCATCCCATCCCGTCTGCGGAACGACGGGCAGCTGTGTGTGCCAGTAACCGGGATATGTTAACCATTTCCACCCGAATGAGGTGCCACATTCACACTCACTTCATCCGAGCTCATAACTGAACATTCCGGTTTATAACCGGCGTCAGGCTCCAGGAGCTCCACTTAGAGAACCCAGAAGGTTCCACACCGCGCCGGAAACACGGCTAAATATATACCATCCAGTGTTCTATATGTGAACCAGCATGATACGAACCAGCATGAGCAAACACCACAACACGTTCCTGCTGCTCATGATTCTCATGATGTTCATGATATTTATGGTGCTCATGATTCTTATGGTGTTCATGATGTTCATGATGTTCATGGTGTTCATGATGTTCATGATTCTCATGGTGTTCATGATTCTCATGGTGTTCATGATGTTCATGATTCTCATGGTGTTCATGATTCTCATGGTGTTCATGATGTTCATGATTCTCATGGTGTTCATGATTCTCATGGTGTTCATGATGTTCATGATTCTCATGGTGTTCATGATTCTCATGGTGTTCATGATTCTCATGGTGTTTATGATGTTCATGGTGTTCATGATGTTCATGATTCTCATGATGTTCATGATGTTTATGGTGCTCATGATTCTTATGGTGTTCATGATGTTCATGATGTTCATGGTGTTCATGATTCTCATGATGTTCATGATTCTCATGGTATTCATGATGTTCATGGTGTTCATGATTCTCATGGTGTTTATGATGTTCATGGTGTTCATGATGTTCATGATTCTCATGATTCTCATGGTGTTCATGATTCTCATGGTGCTTATGATTCTAATGATTCTCATGATGTTCATTATGTTCATGATTCTCATGGTGTTCATGATTCTCATGGTGCTTATGATTCTAATGATTCTCATGATGTTCATTATGTTCATGATTCTCATGGTGTTCATGGTGTTCATGATTCTCATGTTGCTCATGATGTTCATGATTTTCATGTTGCTCATGATGTTCATGATTTTCATGATGCTCATTTTGTTCATGATTCTCATGGTGCTTATAATTCTAATGATTCTTATGATGTTCATTATGTTCATGATTCTCATGGTGTTCATGATTTTCATGATGTTCATGATTTTCATGTTGCTCATGATGTTCATGATTCTCATGGTGTTTATGATTCTCATGATGTTCATGATTCTCATGGTGCTGTATTAAGGTGACCTCCTGCTTTAAACTCAGCTTTAATATGTTTATGCTCAATGTAATTAAAACTTCCACCGCTGCAGTTCTGATGAACTTCTCTCCCAGTCTGAAGTCTCAACACCAACCTTCTAACACTAAAGCTAAACTATTCAAGATGGCCGCCACACGGCAAGGCCTATCCCAGTTCTTGTTTGTTTGCTGTGACACCCTGCAGAAAGCCATTAATAAAGGCAGGTATGCAAATGTGAGCACCAGAGAGAGCAGGGATAGGCCCTTTAGAGGTAGACTATGAGACCACAGTCCATTTGCTCTTTGTATTATTTTATCAGCGTGATGAGCTGACAGAACCTCAAGGTTCCCCAAAGCAACCTCACTTATAATGTTTCATCTAATTTGGTAAAGGAGGCTTGCAGAGATTTCGGTTCATTTTCTGCAGGCAGGAGGCAATAACGAACACTAAACTGCCGCTGGGCGTAATGGCAGCTAATTGGACGTGTTTATTAAGTAAGCAACATAAGCACCAGTTCCAAATCTGTCAAAAACGGCACATCGGAGATAAATCTCAGCTCGGAAGTGAAGCAGGCCCGACCGCGCCACCGGGTTCCAGTCCGAAATATCGATGTTTCTGAAAAGACACCTGCCTCGCAAGTTAAGGAGGCCACTATTTATGTGGAACGGTTCTATTTCCCAAGAATATTCACCTTGTGGTATTTTTCCAGTCGACAGATCCTCATTTCCTTGGCCGTGACGATGGGCTGTTTTTTTTCTCGCCTGCCCCCGGAAACAGCAGGCGAGGTACAGTTACTGAATATTACAAGTTTAATCAGAGATAAATGAGGCCCTGGAAGGGAGAGCGAGCCGACTGTGGGTTGAATAATCTCCCCATTCTTAATTAAATGACTGAAGAAAAGCCAGCACATTAAAGCCGAGCGAGCGCCCGGGTCCCCTGCCTGCTCCCTCGACGGAAGGGAAGTTAATAAGACGGAGGAGCCTCGGCAGCCGTCAGAGCCAAAACGAAGAGCCCCGAAGAACAGAGAGTTTTCAAAGATCTCACCCGGCTCTGACAGAATAGGGCTGAAGGCAAGTCAGATAAGACGGCTCGCACCGAAAGCGCCACTTTAATACCCAATCAAAGACAACAAGCACAATCGCTTCCAACGGCCGGCACGCCGAGTCATGAATTACTGAACAGATACGGCTTTCACAACTGCTTTGTATTTAATTACCGAGCAATTAACCATGTGAGACGCGTCACGCGCCCGGCCGCGGTGGCAGGAGAGCCGCGGAACATTAGATGGCTGACATCACGCGGCGTTCGGAGAGGATGCTTCCTCCCGGTTAGATGCTTCCTCCGGATCGGCCGCCTGCGTTTTCAGACCGAAAGCTTGGGGCGCATGTGCTTTGATCTGCTTTACTAAAACGCACTTCTACTGTTTCACTGATGTTTGTGTTCCGACGCAAATGGGCTCCGTACATAATGAAATTTTAATGTGGAACTCTTCGGGGGCGGCTCCGGCGTTCCCTGGCACACATCTCGCTCGTGGATGGTCTAGTTTCGACGATTCCATGCGGACAGACTCTTCAGACGCCGAAAAGCTAAGAAAAATATGTTGATAATGTTTTTTTTTTGTTCCTTGTTTTTCCTTCAACTGAAACAGGTATCATAAATAATAAAGAGCCGAGCGCATGTCTGCAAACTTCAAAACTCAGACGACTTCTGCTCCGCAGTGATGACAGATCCACAGAGACGCAAACAGAACGCACCTCACGGCATCCACAACCTGAGCTCCTCATACTCCACCATGACACACACACACACACACACACACACACCTCGACGTTCAGTGTCCACAGCTCCATTCACCATGACTGCTCATAATTACCTCAGAGGACCCTCACAGGTGGAGTCTGCATGTCCTCCCCGTGCCTGTACACGTACCATAAAGATACTGTTTGAATTTCTAAATGATCGCTGAGTAACAGGATTCCGTTTTTTCTAATAATTAAATACTGCCAGATAGACGACAGTTTATATACAGTGTAACAGGTTTAGTGCTGATCTGTTTATATGAATCTGTATTTTATGTTTTAAAGAATGTATTGTATATCACACACTGATACCAATGTGACGCTCAGAGGGGTGTGGTATTGTTAATGATGTCACGGCTGGGCAAACGGCTCAACCAATCAGATTTAAGGAGCATACGTATTTTATAATAGATGGTTCACAAAGGTGTGAAATAATAAAAAATAAACCCAGATCATCTCAGTCCAGCTGGGATCCGTGACCTCCACCTCTCAGAGGATCCTGACCGTCCCCCACCGCCCCAACGTTACCCTGAAAACACGGTGTATATGGTACAGGAACGTTCTAGATCACAACATTTATGATGATGATGATCCAGTTGATTGTGTTTATGAGAATAACCTTTGTAAACACTCACCAAAGTCAACCCTCAGATCAGAACGGGCTTGTGAAACGTAATCTTGTGGAAGCCGACAGGTCATCGTGCCAAAATCCACTGGCATGGAAGGTAATTCGCTTGCAAAACGTAAGTGAATAAAGAGGCGGTGTGATTGGGCCGCGGGGCTGAGGGCTGGGCCTCATGGGTGGCTTCACGTTACTGGATGTAGCCTTCACTCCACAAGAGCTGACTGCACGCTTTCCTCGTGACTTAAATAATAATAAGCACTTTTGAAGGACTTGAAAAAGACAAAAGTAATGAACGCCTCAGTGCGTGGGCGGCGTTCACGATGCCACAGATGAACGGGCAGGGCGAGGCTGCCGGCGGCGGCGTCCACGCTCACTAACACTAATTAGCACAAATGAAGCAGGATTAAGAAGTTAATGGAGGGAAGATGGGACAACTTACAAATGTAAACGAGTCAGCAAACTGTAAGGTACCTGAGCACTCAGGAACGTTCTCACTCCGTCCCCTCCAACAGAAAACACCCATTTATATTTAACACAGGGATCCTGAATAAAAAAAGATTTCATTTATAAATACAGTGAAGCAGTGAAGTGTATAAACATGTCAGCGGCCATCATTATATTAATTATTTATTAGGGGGTTGATTCAGGGCGGCACGCTGGCTTGGTGGTTGGAATCCCAAGTGGTTCAAACCATCTTAAGTGGTTCGAACCCCAATCCCATGTTCTCCCAGAGTCTGCGTGGGTTTCCTCCAGGTTCTCCGGTTTCCTTCCACAGTCCAAAAACATGGATCAAATCAATCGAATTCTCCAAATTGCCCCATATAGAGTGTGTGTGTGAGTGAGTGAGTGTTTAGTGATAGATTGGCCCCCTGTACTGGGTGTATCTTCCCAGCGCCCGAAACATCCTCCCCTGGATGGGCATGGGGAACCCCCTCGTGACCCTAATAGAGGACAAAGTGGAAGATAATGGATGCATGGATGGATGTATAGGGGGTTGATTCTATGTCATGGTTACAGAGCTACACAAACGACCGAACTGCACCAAACTGCAGACGGGTGCAGAGCGGGTGCAGAGCGGGTGAGCTGGGGGTTCGGGTTCAAACGAACCTGACATGAAGCAGCTCCCATGGAGAGGCGGCCAGAGAACAGCACGTCTCCAACAGCACGTCTGCAACCGAGGGGACGAGTGAAAACGTCCACACCGTTACGCCCGGCACACACAGGGAGATGACTTTACCAGCAACCCCATCCTCCCTGCCCTCCCCCACTCACACACACTCACACACACACACACACACACACACGCGATGTCTCATTCTCTGTCTCTGGCAGCTGAATGTCAGAGGGTGAGCATGCGTGACCTTGAGTGGCGTCAGAGGCACAGCGTGGGTCGCGTCGCCTGCAGCCGCCGTTGAATTGCATCTGCAAGACAAAAAAAAACAAAAACCCATACCCGCTTGACATCTATCTCAAACATCCGGCCAATCAGACGCGAGCTGGGGTCGTGCGTCGAGGCCGCTCACCTTTCACCTCACGCCATGACTTCATCACGCACTCATCATCCTCCACCCAAAATCGGGAAGAGGGAAACAAATCGGCAATCTGATCCTGAACTCCTCCTCTGAAGGGATTTACAGACGGGGAACATGACGGAACAAAATAACGTGGACCGCTCATTAAAACGTTGATGAGGTGCAACAGCGTTTCAACATCTGAGGCAACAATATGGACATCAGGGACATCATGTTCAGTCCGGGTTCAGTGTTTGCTCATGTTTATAATCATGTGATCATGTGATCATGCCTCCGATTGGATAATCACTGCATGGGTGATCATCTTTCAGCTGGCAACAAGTTATTTAACCCCAACTGGAGCAATGAGTGGCTTCTCATGTCTTAAACAACCACGACAGAGACACATCTCATGGTCATGGACAAGATGTCAGTCTGTTTAAGACGGTCCAATCATTGGTGCGCACCAAGCAGAGAAGACATCAACGGAGAAACCACTAAAGTTGTGTTAAGAACTGTCTCACGCATCATTAAAACCCGGAGGGACAGAGGGGACCCAGCGTCCTCGAGGGATCTTGGTGAGGTTGAAAAAAAAAATGAAAAAAATGAAGGTAATACTGGATGAAAATAAATCTTGTGACATCGCAGAAGCTCATCCTAGTCCAAACTAAAGACGGTCCAACCAACTATTAGAGTGTGACCTTCTTTTTGGTGGTGATTTTTTTTTAATTGGTCATTTAATTCCAGTCGTAACTGAACCGTCGGTGGACTCAGGACTCAGAGTCTTATCAGGATCCACACGGCGTTTCAGAAGATAAACATTTTCAAATCAACGTCCTCAGCTGATATTCTGGCCGGACGCATGGACTGTGGAAAGCGCTGAGTAATGTTATTTCTGGTGTGTGTATTTTTAATGGGGACCCTCTTTAAGATGGCGTGTCCCGGCTGCTGAGTCCCGGAGATGTTTTTGTTCTGCAGACATACACAGGACTTTGGGATTAGGAATCTGGCAGCATGCTGTTGGCCCCACCAGAAAGGGACGATGCACAAGCCTTGGTTCCAGTTGCTGGGTGATGACTTCCCGGAGGTTAAATGAGAAAGTGTTATAGCTGAAGCGTACTCGAGTGCGAGACAAGAGCAGCTGGGTGCATGCATGGCCATGGCTTCACCGCGGATAGGGTTTCATGTGCCAGCAGAGCCAGCTCCATTTCCTTGGAAGGAAGCCTGCACCTCTGAGAACCTGTCATCATTATCGTCACAAATGTTCTCTTTATGTCAGACTCCTCTAAGAATAAGCTCTGCGGCTTGGGTATCGCTCCACCGAGTGTTAATGTAATGCTGTACACACTAATCTGTCTTGCATCTCTGGTTCTAGATGGCACTGACCCAGTCCATCGCTGGCATTATGTAAGTCAGCATTAAAGTCATACATCACGATCCTGTGACATCTGAACGCTGCAGTAAGACGACGTGAGAACCTTTCAGAGCAGGTTTACACTCTTTCCCTCAGTTATACTGTACGTGTGTGTGTGTGTGTGTGTGTGTGTGTGTGTGTGTGTGTATATCATCATTAATGACTTTCTGACCTCACGCTACAAAGCGCACATCGAGGGTAACAACTTAGAGTCTACAGACATTAAAACACAAAGTGAAGCAGACGGTGATGAGACTCAGAAAGCACAGAGTTTATCTCCTGAGGATTAAACATACTCTACTAGGGTCGCGGGGGGGGGTTCCCCATGCCCATCCAGGGAGAACATTTCAGTCGCTGGCAGATACACCCAGGACAGAGTGCCAAACTATCACTGCACACACACACACAGATACACACTATATTAAATGCAATTTAGAGCATTTAATTCACCTTGAATCCATGTTTTTAAACTGTGGGAGGAACCTGGAGGACACCCACACGGACATGGGGAGAACATGCAAACTCAACCCAGATTGGGATTTGAACTGGGAATCCTCGGCAGTAAGAGGAGAACATGCCAACCAATGAGCCACCATGCCGCTGGATTAAACCTTTTAAATATCTGAACATCATTATCGATTTGCTCTGTGGACGCTACCCGGCTGCTCAGAGAGGACGGTCCTCACAAGATTGAATAAAGATCGGGGAGTGTTTTGCAGCCAGCATCAGGAGCGATACCGGAGTGATACCAGAGAGATACCGGAGCAATACCAGAGAGATACCGGAGCGATACCAGAGAGATACCGGAGCGATACCAGAGAGATACCGGAGCGATACCAGAGAGATACAGGAGCGATACCAGAGAGATACAGGAGCGATACTGGAGTGATACCAGAGAGATA
>JAFMOD010000655.1:81492-98753 GCA_019802435.1 Corydoras maculifer | reverse complement strand
TGAGTGAGTGAGTGAGTGAGTGAGTGTGAGTGAGTGTGAGCCCCCGCGACCTTAATAGAGGATAAAGTGGAAGATAATGAATGAATGAATGAATGAACTGTACGACCTGAACCGGGAGCGCAATAAGATTGAGATCCACAAACATCTGACGCAGTGATGACGCCATCCTTCATTCACATCTTTGTTCTTCATTCCCTCAGACGACGTCAGATGAATCCTCATGTCTGATTTTTTAGGTGCTGCACCAAGAAACCCGATTCAGCAGCTTTGATTACACGAGCTCTGAAGCTCTGAGTCTGTCAGCCTGTCGGAGCACCTGATGCTATTTTCGGGGAGCATGTTTTGGTCACCGTGCCTTCCTTTTCCCGTGGCTTTGAATTTCAGAGCCTGTCTGCGTGAGGCGGTACACTAAGCAGGTTAAGACCTCAAATCATAATGTCACCCTTACTATTTCAGCAGGCGGCGCTGATCGATACGCTCTGTTTATGCATGCAGCCTGCACACACAGCACTACAGCTCACAGAATGAGAGACTGCCATTATGGCTGCTTAAGACTTGGCCCGAGTCCCGCGGCAGCAAACGAGGAGCCACCGAAAACACGGCGCAGTCGTTCGGAGGGGCGTTCCCACGGAGGAGTCGGGAACCGAGCGCCGGCTTGGTGATAATCAGCTGATGTGAGCTGATTCTCATTCTGGTCCGGTGTTTTTGTGTTTATAAGCTGAGAGAACAAGTCAACAGTGCACATTTTTCAAAACAACATGAGGTCTGGAGGCGTGGTCTCTCCGTTCGGCAGGTGGAGCGCGTTTCGATGAGGGCCGCGTTCTCAAACGGTGGGAAAAGAGAGAGAAAGGAGGTCGGCTGAAAGAAGGAAGGAGACAAAACGCGGCGGCGGCGGCGGCGCAGAGAGCTGAGGCACATTGTGCCTCTTTGTAGCTGGATGAAGGCGCGGGGGCGGAGGACTTGGCGTTGGGTGGAGGACAGGCCTCTCTGTGTGTGCACATTGTGCAGCCATGTGTACGAACATCACAGTTCACAGTCTCGAGTTTACCCTTCCTACCTCTCCCACAGGCATTGGCCTCTCTCACGGGCAATGCTCCCATTTCGGCTTTCTCACTTGCTTGAGCATGAAACGCTGCTGACCCAGCTCTGCAGAACCGGAGCTCCTGTTTGTCATGCTGATGATGGGCTGACATCCATTTAAATCATTTGATCACGGAAGGATCTGAAGCAATCTGACAATGAGATATCAATGTGCTTAAATATGAGATATCAATGTGCTTAAAAATGAGATATCAATGTGCTTAAATATGAGATATCAATGTGCTTAAATATGAGATATCAATGTGCTTAAAAATGAGATATCAATGTGCTTAAATATGAGATATCAATGTGCTTAAATATGAGATATCAATGTGCTTAAATATGAGATATCAATGTGCTTAAAAATGAGATATCAATGTGCTTAAATATGAGATATCAATGTGCTTAAATATGAGATATCCTTTTTCATTCATTCATTATCTCCCGCTTATCCTCTATTAGGGTCGCGGTGGGGTTCCCCATGCCCATCCAGGGGAGAACATCTCGGGCGCTGGGCAGATAGACCCAGGACAGGGCGCCAATCCATCGCTGGGCACACACTCACACAGACAAACTCTAAACAGGGCAATTTTGAGAACTCAATTAACTTGATCCATGTTTTTGGACTGTGGGAGATAACCGGAGAACCCGGAGGAAACCCACGCAGACACGGGGAGAACATGGAAACTCCACCCAGATGGGGATTCGAACTGGGAATCCCTAGTGCTGAGAGGAGAACGTGCTAACCACTAAGCCACCGTGCCGCCCAATATGAGATATCAATGTGCTTAAATATGAGATATCAATGTGCTTAAATATGAGATATCAATGTGCTTAAAGACCAACGGCTCAGCTGGTGTTTCAGATTACGGGGGTGTTGTACTTTCATACTTTGTGGAATCATCTACGCAGTTTCAGATGATATGGTGTTTATTGTAATCCGGATTAGGACCTGGACAGCGTCTCTGTATTTGGGTGACAGGGTCAGGATGCTGACTGTCCGTGCATTCCATCGTGGATTATCACGCTGTAGTATTTGTTAGTATGAATTGTTCAACGGGAACCTGCTGCCGCCGCTAATGGCTCCAGATGCCAATTTTATTGATTCAGATGGTTCATCATTTGAACTTATACAGTAACAGCAGCGAGTACAACGAGGAGCGGCAGCCGAGCGCGTTCAGATAATCTTCATTTAAAGATAAAGATTAGTGAAAATGTACAACATCATGACATCATGGTGCAGTGTGATCACATGTCTGTAGGGAGAAGTGATCAACCAGGATCCATCACTGATTGGAAAGTCTGGTGTTTCATAATGAGACTCCTCGAGTGAAGCAGCCGGGATAGGACTGAGACGTCCGCGGCAGAAACACCGGGCAGCGTTCAGTTGCAGTGTGTTAATGGCCCCGGTTCCTGTGTTTGAGAGACCCCGTCTCTGGAGCTCTCTGGACCTTCATTGGGATAGGCCTCAACTCAAAGCCTGTGAGGTGGAGATGGTTAAGACCTACAGATACCTCGGTCTGCACCTGGATGAAAAGTTGGACTGGTCAGCCAACATTGATTTCTTTTACAAAAAAGGTCAGAGCAGGCTTTGTTTCCTGAAGAGACTGGGGTCCTTCAACATCTGTAGGAAGCTCCTGCAGATGTTCTATCAGACTGTGGTGTCCAGCTCTATCTTCTATGCTGGGGTGGCAGTGTTAAGAAAAGAGACGTGAGGCGGCTGTTCTCAGACGTGTGGCGTCAGTGGTGGATGTGGATCTATATGTCTATGTTGGTGGTTTGTTAATGTCTGCAGATTACAGAAACATTATTATTTGTGATGCTTTACAGCTATGTGTTAGCAGCATCTCTGCGCCTCTTGGTTGGTTGTAGTTGGTGGTCGTCCACTTTCAGGGACATCCACCTCTGGTCTTCTTCACCTGCTGGTTTTTTGCAGACGGTGATGTGAGGCTCCATCATTGTTGAATGTGATTAATTCCCTTCACTTAGAAAGTTACTTTTATTAAAGAAGCTGAGTCTGTTCTAACTTCATCAGGAGCTCGACTCCCTCATGACTAATTTGTTAAGCTAATTGCATGCCTCTTATCGCCGTGCAGAACCTCCACCGTCAGCCCGTTGTGCGTGGGGCCAGAATCTTGTACATGATCATCCATTTAAATCCTCCGGCCGGCCCAGATGGGATATTAATCTCACTCGCCGAGCCTGTTTTCTGATTTAAAGAACTTGAGGAGTGCAATCTGATGGATGAGCGTTTCCTTTGCCGTGTAAAAAGCATGGCTACGTCTCAATATGATATTGTAGCTCTATAAGTAATTCGATAAAGCAGACTTTGGACAAAAGAACAATAAGCAATCAACCCAGCGTAGGACCAAAATCTACCATGATCCTTTGGACAAGTCTGTTTTTTAAGTCTGACACCACAAGTACACAAAAAGATAGAGCCACAAACCCAAAATGAGACAAAAATACTGAAGATAATACGGTGGAACCTGCAGATGGTGAAGGTAAGCGCTGGAGAGAGGCTGAGCCATGAACCAACGCAAAGAAAGCAGGCAGCGAGGGGTGCTAACGTTGAGAAAAAGAGTCGTGTAGATTAAACGGAAGATAAAAAACATGTGATTGAGAGCAAAAATGAAAATGCTTCAGCAGACGGTCAGACAGGAGGTGCAGGCTTCCCATGAAAACCAGCCTGGAAGTCTGGACTCCAATATACAGCTGCAGCCCAACTCCAAATCCCCCCAATGCAACAATCACTGAACGGTGGAACCACGTCTACAGGATCCAAAAGAGAGGAAACCAGAAAGATCTCTGAAAAGGTGGAATAACGGGTGACCGTACCTTCCTGCAAGACCAAATCAAAGGAACCCAGAGGAGCAGCTGTGAATACTGACTGGACCTGATAATGAGGCGGAGGGTGGAGATTCAAGATTCAAGAAAATTTTGTTATCACTTAAAATAACAAAATTTTATATATATTTAACAGAATTATGGGTCACGGACCCTGATTACTCTGTTCTTTTAAAGTTAGAACTTAAATTTAACTTTTAAAGAAGAATATGAGATAAAAATAAATATAATAAATATAACATTACAGTCCCTGACATAAGTTCTGTCGCTTATCCATGTTGTGGAAACAAAAACTTGACTGTTTTCTGGGTGAATCTTACTGGTCTCCTGCAGTATTTGCAGTATTCGTCTGTGGTGTAATTCAACTGAAGATTCATCTGAGAAATCCACCTTCTGCCACTTTTCCAGCGTCCATCCGTTTAGCAGGCTTTTTTACCTGCCTTTTGTTTAGTGCTGGCTTCTGGGCACTGATTTGACCATGGAGGCTATTTTAAGACAATACCTACAAACTGTTCTAGTTGACACAGGGACTTGAGGTGACCAGGCCTGGTGGAGCTCTTCTGCAGTGGAAGAGGGACTGGCTTTGGATTTTCTAACCAATAAACTTTCCTCCTGAGCAGTTGTGTTGTGGGGTCTGCCGGACCTGGGCTTGTCAAAAACATCTCCAGTCTCTTTAAATCTTTTTTTAATCCTTTGTGCTTGACGCTGAGACACATCAAAGGTGCCAGCCACCTCTGCAGTGGATTTGGTCTTTAGCGTCTTGATCATCAAGGCTTTGGTCGCAGGATGGATTTTTGGCATGTTGTCAGAGGTCAAGTTGCAGTGCAAGTGAAGGTCAGGGGTGCTGGAGTTCTTTTTTATAAACACCCACTAATTAACCAATCAATTAGTGAGCACAGGCGAGGCTGTAAACTAGGATTGGGTCCATTATATGACGAGGCGACAGAACTTTTGCCTTGCCAAAATCTGACCTTTCTGTGGTCATTAAATGATCAATATTTCTGCAGTGAAGTAAATTTATTTTGGTAAATTAAATCTGATTTGGGAGGTTTTCACCTTTCATAAGAGTCATTTCTCAAACCAATGGATGAATTTAAAGTCAGGTTTTAAGCTTTTGTTTCCACAACATGGAAAAGCGACAGAACTTATGTCAGGGACTGTATATGTTTTTATATATTTTATACATGAAATATATAAAAATATATCAAATGTAGAAGATAAGACACCTGTTTGATCTTCAGCAGAAGTTTAAAAGATCCCAACAATCTGGGAAGTGACGACCAACCGGAATGACGACGGAAATCACGAGAGTTAAACCAAACCTTGTCCCCAGGAGCATTAACAGGAGCCGCAGTGATGCGTTGTTGACCCGGTCCCGGGGCCCTCTCACTGCTGCCCAACCACTTATTTACCACAGGACGACTGGGATCCCGGAATATAAAGCGTGGCTGGTATTGGAGGACACACTGAACAGGTGTTATATCAGCGGTGGAGTGGTGTAACCAGATTTTGGACATTTCAGCCCACAGAGGAAAACGTGACCAATCAGCGGCATTCCTAAAGACAAAGATACAGAGAAACGTTCCGAGTTTCTGATTGGCTCTTTCACACTGACACCTCACGACCAGAGTAAACCAAGAAACTGAAAGAATGTCCTCCGTATCCCATAAATATGAACAGGGTGTTTAATTTGGAGCTCCACGTTCTGTAGAGTGAAGGGAGCGCTGCCGATGGAATAAATCTGAGCTCGTACGAATGATGACCTCTGCAAGGACTGCTGGACAACTGGAGCCACATGCTGATGGTGAGTGGACGGGATAGGACGAAAATACAACAAGGACAAACTCCTGCTGCCCCATTAATGACTTTTATCATAAAATCCTCCCTATTGACCCGCAGCATGGTGTTGATTTTTAAAAAATTGGTACAAATACTGAGCACTGATCATGTGACTGCTGAACCCAGCGGCGGGTCAGGTGCGGTGGTGCGGGTGTTGGGGGACGTGGCGCCGCGTTAACCCCACGCCGTGCCAGACCTGTTCAGGCTACGAAGGCGTGCAATTCAGCCTCCCAGCATGCTTTGTTTCTGCATCTTGTTGACCCAGTTTCCGCACTTGGACTAATCCCTGTGGCCCGTGCTGCGGGCGGTCGGGGTGGAACTGCCGCGCGCTCATTAGCATATCAGATAACAAGAAACGAGGCGCGCGGTGGGGGTGGAGGATACGCTGAGAGGGGGGAAAGAGAACAGGACGAGGGGGCATGGAGGGATTTGAAAGTGGAGCGTTCTGGAGTGACCCGGTTTGAACCCGTTTACTCGGGTCCTGGCCCGTAATCACAAGTCCACAGCATTGTGTTAGCGCACGGCTGATCTATTCTTTGTGTGCAGACAGAAAACTGGTGCCGAGAGTCACGACGTTCAGAGAAACGGAACCCAGTTTGGAACCCACACAGGTCCATTCATCATGTGACCTCCGGAGACCGAGCCGTGAAGGCTCCCGTCCCCTGACTGGGTGTCGCCCGGGGGAAGGTTTGAGAGGGTGAAGGGTGTGGACATTGGAGATTGAATACTTTATTTTGGAAGTCTGAGTTGGGGTTTTACGGTAATCAGTAGGAAGACGTACCGTTTAATTAGATAATTAATTATTTATATATTATATAAAACAGATACAGTCATTTCGACCATGTGCTTCTTTATTAATTGGTGTAATTCATTAATATAGTGAAGCAGTCCTTCAGATTGTGTGTTTTTGATGGTTTTGGCATGGTTGTTGACATCCTATCTATCTTCTAGCAACGCGGCCTAGCGCTGCAAGCTAAAAGCTAAACACAAAGCTCCAAGAATTTTTACATCCGTCCATTATCTTCAGCTTCATCCTCTTTTAGGGTCGCAATGGGGCAGTTTATATGGGGCAATTTTGAGAATTCAATTGACTTGATCCATGTTTTTGGACTGTGGGAGGAAACCGGAGAACCCGAAGGAAACCCACGCAGACACGGGGAGAACATGGAAACTCCACCCAGATGGGGATTCGAACCGGGAATCCCTAGCGCTGAGAGGAGAACATGCTAAACCACTAAGCCACCGTGCCGTTCCAAGATTTATTTTGTTGTAAAATTGTATAATTTCTAAATCTCTGCTCTTTCATCTAAAGTTAAGATTTTAATTAAAGTCAGAGTTAATTAATGTGTGATGTGTGAATACATTGTAACATTTTGATAAAAATAATACAGACCATAATCAGATCCTGGAGTACAGTACGCTTAATAAATGTAAATAAATGAATGTTTAATGTGGAAACAACAAACTAAAATCACGGCATCGTTAAAGGAGCCCCAAAAGACCCCCAGCGGGAATCGGTTCCCTCTGCAGGGGGAGCCGTTCACACCCACAGCCCTGTGACGTTCCCGATCCAGCCTCCCACTGATCAGACAGACAAGTCCCAGAGCTCAGCTCGAGGTCCAAACACGGGCAACGGATCCGAACCTGTGTACGTTTTAAACACCTAAAGATCTAAAACCCCACGAGCTGGAGAGGAGTCTTTAGGTACAGTATGTTGATTCTCTTTTCCAGCCGGTTCCTGAAGCGACTCACCCCGCTTCATCAGCACAGTCCCACAGACCCTCTGAAGAGACGAAACGAGGTTTTGATTACATTAGAACTTCCCCTTCTCTGATTTTTACAATCTTTCTCAGATTGCGGTGTCCCTGGTTAATAAATTAGATCTCGCTCAGGCACTTCGCTCTCTGAAGTAAGCAGCATAATTACAGAAATGATCTTTAATTAGGGCAAAGAGAAGAATTAACCAGCTGTGGCCAACACGCTCGCTTCCATCGTCATTTTCTCTATCAGTGAGCCAAAAAATCAAAGGAGGATAAGGAAGTGAGATAAATAAGGAAAGAGGACAGAGTGTCTTAGCTGATGGAGGCACCTTGGATGTTTATCTGCTCCGTGATGTCTGTCGTTATGGCTCATGATGTCATTTTAGTCTTTTATGCCTAGAACGATGTCAATAAACATGGCTGCATCATAATTATCATATGATTCAAAAAAAAGACCTTCACCTTTAAAGAAGCAGGTCATAAACAAACTCAACAGAGAGCTTTGCTGTGGCCTCAGACCCGGGTCACCTGAAGACCGAGGCCCAATCAGAGCGACGGATATCTGCGCTTTAAGGGGAAGAGATCAGCGCATGAGTTCGGCCAAAAAAGGAAAGCGGTCAAGCTGCTTACGCGCTGTTTTTGGACCTTCAGACAGCGAGCGCGGTCCGGGTCAGGACAGTTCACATATAACTGTTGACATGCTGCCGGCCTGATTACTCATTACCAAACCAGCGGGCGGGAGTCTGGCCGTCCTGGCACGCCGACAAGACGGCATCACTCAGCGGCGCAAATCCACCTCCTTCTCTCATTAAAGAAAGAAAGATTAACATGGTTTGACCCGGCGGCCGCATTAGGAGGGCAGCAAGAAACCACGGCCATTTACAAGGGAGAGAGTACAGCGAGGTCAGGGCGTCTTCACATGAATTTCACGGCCGTGCTTCCTGCTCTCATTGCTTATTGAGTTGTTAAACAGCTCCGCTGGTTATCTGAGTCCGGGTCCAATCACAGGCTCATGGGGAGATATTGATTACGGTTTTATTGCCCCCCCGGTGACTTTAAGTTAGTGTATAAATAAAACTGACCCAACTCGTGGTCTCCAAACTGTGGATCTGAAAGTCTGAATCATTTCCTCAGTGTATTTCTGACCCCCACATGAGTCCAGGGGGAACTGTTGGGGCAACTGACAAACAAAGGATAGCTAATTTACAACTGGCGGCTGCACCGGTTAAATAGCAATCCACCAAAGTCAGACTGCACCTGAAACAGCATGTGATGGCAAATCAGTTCTTTCCACATTATGCTCCAAAACACACCCATGAATAAATCAGAGAAATCATACATGGCCTTTGTTCGCTTTAAGCCACGCCCTAAATTAAACTACAGAATGCTTAAATACAATAAATCATCATTTATTATGAAATAAATTACTAATATTTATTCGTAAATTAATAAATTTCTCGTCTTTGTGTAAGTCAGTATATAATGAGATCATCTTTGTGTTTTATTTGAAAGTGCCTCGTATACCTTCTGTTTTTCTAGCTGAGTGGATTTAATTAGGTGTAGGTGCAGCCACACCTGTCCTGCAGGGACCTCTCATTGCTTTCTTACGGGGAGGGGCATCTATGTTTTGATTCATCACTTTGTTTACACAGTGCATGGCTCTAATTCTAATTAATGGAGCTACTTTATTTTTTGGTTGAGACTCTTTGCGTCAGGGGTGCGGCCCATCACCCTGAAGAACCTAAGAGTTGCATGCCATCTGAGGTATGCTTTCAGTTGTAGGTGTAGCATGTGCATGTTTTATGTTGTTTAAATATATTTATTTTAATACACTTTTATAAATGATATGTATGAAGGTAATATAAAAAAGGACCTTACTCTTAACTTATCTGAAATGATGCTTGCTCATTGGTTCAGGTGTCTTAATCAGTAGAAGGTTTACAGTTTTGGATTTATATATATTTTGTATAAATGCCGGATGGTCAGGTTGTCTGTGCTCGTCTCTTTGAGGACGACCCGGCGTCGCTGATCTGAGGTGTGTGGAGGACGTGATGTGGATGGGGTGTGATGTGCACATGGGTGGGGTGAGCCGCTCACATTAACAGAAGAATGTGCTGGAGCGGTGAGGGATAAGCTCCATAAGCCTGCTCCATGAGCGGAAAATAATGAAAGCGGATGTCTTGAATATTCAATGCATCCAATTATCAGACTAATAGATCAGATTGGGGAATGAAAGATGGAGATGGTAAAATAAGTATCAAAGTTTTTCTGCATTCGTCTGGAAGGACAAAAAAAAAAAAAAAAAAAAAGCACAGCCCTCTGTCCGTCGCGCGCTGAAGTCTTTTTGCGTGTTTTCCAGATTTGAAAGAGACTTTTACGCTGCTATGGCCACACGTCATAAATCCGACCTGATTCAGACCAATTCATTTCATTTCCACCGGGCAATTATTCCTCCCATGATCATTTTACAGCTCATATAATTATAATATAACGTCTGCTGCAATCGCTCTCTGCTCGGCTTCGAGGAAAATAAAGCGGCCATTCGGCTCAGGTAGAAACAGATATCTATTTAAGGTTATCTTTCAATTTGTTTGTGATACTAAATAAAACACAGATGATGAAACCACAGAGGTAAACCAAGTCGGCTGACCTTGGTCTGCCACTGAAACACAAGCCTGGGAATGATCTGCAGGTCAGCAACCTTGTCCTGCCCTTTATTATCAGACCCTCTCCTGCTATCTTGCAAAGGTTTCTATCTTCTTACTCTTTCTGTACACAGTTTTTTACGTGGCTCAGCTTCTGGACTCAAATGTGCCTTTTTGGGACCGTCATCATTTTTCAGCCCTAACGCGATACAATTCGGACGAGGGTTAGCAGAGGTCGTATAGGTTATGTTCCACCTCCCTCACCCCCCCCCCCCATGATCAATAGGCCATCAAAACCTAAAAAGGTGATGACAGTTTTCTTGCACTGTGTCTTGTTTCACAAACCCCCGTTCATACAGCGGGCCCAGGGCAATCTGACACATACACACCCCCATACAGGCAGGACCTGGGTGGGTCAGGTCTACATGACCGTGTGATGTTTGGAATATTCTATATTTTCTGTTTGTTTTCATGGCTTGCCATCATGGCTTTCTTCCCCATTACTGTGTGTAGAAGTTTTATCTCGTGACATCTCATTGTCATGAACAGATAAAGAACAGAATTAATAAACGCTTATAAAATCATTTTTCTTTTGTGTATAATCATGTGTCCTGAGTTATCACATTTTTTTATTAGAATGTGAACATTGTTGTTTTGTTGTAAATGTTTTTATTGGCAAACTATGCTGAGTTTACAGTAATGAAGACAACGGAGACGCTGCAAAGCTGCTCTGGGAAACATAAATAATACAGCAAGCAGATTCTGCTGGAACAGGACGTTATGGTGGAGGATGGAGGGTGAGGGGTGGAGGCTCCGCTTTAACCAAAACCACACCTCACTATGTGGGCCAGTCTCATGGTGCAGGTCATCTGATTCCAACATCATCCTGGTCCAACGTTGTCTACAACGCAGACACACCTTTACCTCATTTAGACCTAAACATCACACCTTCATGGTCTTTAATGACATCCTATTTTGAGGAAGCTTCATTATATATGACTCTGTAGTGCAGTCGTCAGGTTGGACACTGATGTTGGGCCAGAAGAACAGAAAAGAGCCTTCCCAAAATATGCATTGATGTTTTTTTTCTCCTGTGACATTAAGACTGAATAAACATGAAATCCGTGATTACGAGCTGTGTCCACATAGTTTTGTCTTCAACACTGGTCTTCCTGGACCCTTGAAATTCTGAGGACAACAGCCCCCCTTTTTCAAACCATTAAGGGGTCATCAGGCAGCTATACATATGCATAATGACCTACAGCCCCCCCCCCTCGCCTTACAGGTGAAACGCTGGGTAAAAACTGCATTCAAAGGTCAATTCCCTAAAATTCAGCTGAATGTGAGACGAGTTCAGTGAAACTGAACATACTTTCAGTGACGACAAATAAAATGGAACAGAAATCTACAGACAAACAGAGTCCTCAAACTAATTTCACTGCAAACTGCGTTTTTACTCCTAAATGTAGACATACATCCATACAGACGGACCTGAGTTTATTTTTAGAAGTCGTACTTTATTTCAGTTTATATTGAAAACACAATAATTCAGTTGCACTCCGATTTTATTTCACATGCTTGTTTCTTGCGTGTACATACGGTGCTTATGTTTATGCTCTCTATACTCACAGCTTAAATAGTTTTAAATGCTCAGTTCTTTTATCAGCTCTTCCAGGAGAGGTATGAAAGGGACTAGAGTGATGTGCCCTCCTGCATGATTGTGGGGATGGTGAAAAGAATACAGTTATTGCTGTAAAATGTGATGGCGTCAGCAGTTGGTTTGATGCCCACCTCCTCCATTCAAAGTGTAATTACTGCAAGTCTCAAAGGCAAGCAGGAGAAAAGCAGAAGATGCCTCATTCATTCTGACAGCCATCTTTGCAATTTAATCCAGCAGAGATTTCTCAAAAGGCTCGGCGCAATTGCAACGCATATATACACGCCGTGATTTTCAAACATGTCCTTGTCCTTATCTGCGATGCCCCGCGTTATTATTCCGGCAAATAACTTTATGTGCTCAAGGTGAGCACAGCCTTGTGAGATGCAGGATGCATTTTTCCTCCTCCTGCTTTCTGCAAGCCTTTCAGTTTCCTGATTCCGACGTCCACTTCTCATACCTTGCAGAAACCTGGCGGCAGGGCCTCACGGTAATGTCAGAGCGTTGCATCATTTAAGCGCAGGCTGCTTGCATAAATTGCTCCAACCTTATAGTCTGTCTTAAAAAATGTGAAGTCGATGCCGCGGCTCAAGGACGGCGGTGATCAACATGCAGGCTCACTCCTCTATCGAGTGAGAACCGAAGACCTTCTACAAAAGATCCCAAACTCTGAATGAAGTTTTCTAAATTCGTGCTGGAAACAATTAACACATTAACTCGGAACTGGGGGGGGGGGGTGGTTCTTTAAGCTGTAAGTCAATCAAAACCACAATGAAGCGGGGTTTGTGCAGAACCCTAAAGCAGACGGACGGGTTCTGTATCGTCCTGAAGGGTTGAGAAAGCGAGAAATGGGGACATGAAGTGCCATCGACTCAGTGACATTATATAAAATATACTGCAGAGCATTGATCACGACATTTTTAACTTTTATTTAATGTTTTTATAGATTTTCAAATCAAAACATAATACAAGGTTCTATCAGAACCACCTCAGAAGAACAAGAACACAATGGCAGGTTTAGAGTTCAGGCTTTACAGTTGTTCACTTTTATACATCCAAACATCCAAACATACAAACATACATACATCTAATCAAACATACATCTATACATGTGTCCATCCATTTTTAAAGCTTTTTTAAACTCTATTTTTGCTTTATGATGATGTATCTTTGTTTTTTGAGTGAGGTGAATTCTGATTGGTGGATGATCAGGATCAATAAGACTGCAGGTCGGCTGGTTGCTCATTAACTGACTAACTGTGATGTTTCTCTCATCTGTAAGTGGCTTCAGATGAAAACCCGTGAATGTAAATGCGTCGGGTCGCTCACAGTGCCGACTCAGATCAATAGAACGGTCTGTTCAGGACATGAGTGTTTGGGATGGACGTGTGTGTGTGAGATGTGTGTGTGTGATGTGTGTGTGTGATGTGTGTGTGGGATGTGTCAGAGTCAATGTGAGTTATCTCTGAACCACAGGAAGCTGTAAAGCTGGTGACCTCTCCTCCCACCTCCCTTCATCATGTCCGGCTCTCAGAGTGAAATCAGTGGACTTATGCAGGTGTCTTTAGAGAGGACAAGTGAAGACGCTTTAGTAAAGCAGCAGTCGGAGTTCTATTTCATGCACCGCTGACGTTAAGCTGAAACATCTTGCTAGACCACAGCTGGACTTAACTCCTATATCCTAACCAAAGAGCCACACACACACACACACACACACACACACACACACACACACAGGCTCGTCCTGAGAGAACATACCAGTAGCATCTTTATTGATCATCTATAAGCTCTGCTGCACACGCACTAACCCGATCCAACCCTGAGCCATTACAGAATGAAAGCCGCTCCCAATCAATTCAATTAATACAGAACCAATAAAAAAAACAAAGGCTTTGAAAGGACGATATAGCATGCACTGCACACACACACACACACACACACACACACACACACACACGTTCTTGTTTTCATGCACTCTGGGCCTCTGAAGGTTGGAGTATGGGTGCGGACGCTGGAGGGTCTGGATGATGAAAAGTTGTCATATTTGGCAGATAGTTTGGAAACATGTCCCTGCCTCATTTCCCCAAATATCACCTCGTCATCTTCAGCACTCTAGCACCACCAACAGGTCTTAACAGGAGGTTTAAGGCGTCGTTGGGACTCTGCTGTTCAGAACGGTTTCCAGCTCAGAACCCAGGTTTCCAGGGTGATTCTTTTATAGATTTGAACCTGAAGGTGTGTTTTTTTTGTTTATGTGCATATACATGCTTTATCAGATTCTGCCTCTGGTCCCATTCTGTGACGATGTTGATGATTGGATGTCCACAGCTGTATGTTGACCTTAAAAAGCCAAACCCAGTTCTGAAATGGAGTGTCTACATACTATTGGCCTCAGTATACTAATGACTGGATGGTCTGATGACGATGTGAATGTGGGTGGGTGAAGCCCCGTCAGGCGGCTCATTAGTTCTGCCCTGGTTGGTGTTTGTACAGGAGGTGTCCCCGGAGACCCTGCATCTCTCCAGCAGCTTTATGCTGAGGAATGGTTCTGGCATGTCTTGTAATGTCTACTTTTCCCACCTCTCGTCCCCTGAGAGGTGTCATCATTATCGTCATCAGCATCTCACAGCTCCAGACTACAGCTCGTGAAAGCATCTGCTCTGAAGAGCTTGTCATATTGCTGTAGACTCATTGCTCAGCGTCTCCTGAGGACAGCTTTGAGCCATTACACCGAGTCTCTCAGCTTTCTTCTTAAGCACTAACGTGGGACATTGAAGTCAATCGATAGGTTCTGTAGACGCTCCACTCTTTTGTTCATTCATTAGGTCGTCTTTGGCTTCCTACCAGGATTGTTTGGTTTGGTCCAAATGCATTCTCCTTAATCTCATCATGTCATAAATGATTTAAAAATGCCCTTGGGTCAAATCAGCGTAAAGACTCGGTGCGCTGGAAGGTGGGCAGTGCGCATGTCTTCTTAACTTTCACTTTTCAACATAAAATACACTGAAAGGAAATGATTTATTGATTTGCAGAATGTTTTATACACTGTGTGTATCGATATGTATGTATATGTGAGGCGTCACCACCTCAGAGAAGGTGAACAGCTCCCACAAGTTTAGGTTCAGGTCATTTAATTATATCGTGTTTTTTTTACAATCGTACATCATCACAGAGCAGCTTTACAGAGTTATAAACCTTTAAACCCCCAAAGAGCTAGACCAAGAGACAGCGGCAAGACAAAACTCACTGTTACTGTTATGATGATATTTTAAGGAAGAAACCTTGTGAGGACCGAGGCTCAGAGGGGGATTCATCCTCTTTAAGCGGGAGTTGGGGGGGGGGCAGCATCAACAGTGTAGAACAGCCATGTACAGATTGTGTGGTGATCATGTGACCCGTATTTAACAATTAAAAACTATATAAGTCCACTGAGGGTGTCCTGCAGGACCGCCGGTCCAATAGAAATCCAGGTTCCATCCAGTGTTCTAAAGACATTCTAAAGACATGCTGACATGAACAGTAAGGACACTAACACCTCCCTGATTGGATCATTTGTAAACATGGAGTAACGTCTTGGTGATCGACGTCATAAAAACCTTTACTATAAAAATCTATGGATCAACAGGGTCGGCCATCATGAATATCACACAGTATATATATATATACATCCATCCATCCATTATCTTCTTCTTTATCCTCTATTAGGGTCGCGGGGGGTTCCCCAAGCACATCCGGGAGAACGCTTCAGGCTCTGGGCAGATACACCCAGGACAGGGGTGCAATCTATTACTGGACACACACTCACACACACATACACTCTATATGGGGCAATTTGGAGAACTCAATTGACTTGATCCATGTTTTTGGACTGTGGGAGGAAACCCGAGAAACCAGAGAAAACCCATGTGGACACGGGGAGGACATGGAAACTCCACCCAGGTGGGGATTCGAACCGGGAATCCCTAGTGCTGAGAGGAGAACATGCTAAACCACTAAGCCACCGTGTCGCCCATATATATATATATATATATATATATATATATATATATATATATATATATATATATATATATATATATATATATATATATATATACGGTAAAAGCTTTAAATGTTTTTTCGGGGAGGAGGAGTCCCTCACTGTTTGAGATGTTAACAGTGGAGAGGGATCTGGTCGAGCAGGACAATCAGATTCTGGTTCAGCAGACCTCTCACAGGAAGGCAGGTAATAAGACTCGTTATCTAAAACACACCATTGATAATTAGCTTATTGCCACACGGCCTGTTGTTCCTCAGTAATGAGCTGCTTTTTTATGGAGGACACACTGACCTTGATGCTAAAGGGATGCAAAAATAATGCGCCCCAGTGACATTCAAACCGAGAATTGTGGGTAAATTCCCAGAACCAGCAGGTGCATCCCGATCACGTAGCACGTGTTGCAGAAAGCCGTCGGAAGCCGAGGACGGGGAGATGAAAGGGAATATGAGATGCAGTGCACCGAATGAGATCCTCAAGGAGACATCAGAGCCTCGGCCCTGTCCTCTGTCCTCCTTCAGCTGCGTGCTCTTATTCTGGACGTGTCTTCGGCAACGCTAATAAACAGAGGAAGGAAGACAGAGAGCATTATGCATCTCTCTGGACCTTCTTTTATTTATTTTAGAACGTGAACACTGTGCTGAGTTATGAGGCCAGTTGTATGGGAGAGGATTCTTTTTATTATTTTATTAATAATTAAATGAATAAATAATGAACCCAAAAGACTCATAAATATCAAAGATTATTTTCATGCTAGATTTTCAGTCCAAACACATGTATTGCAGTTGAATTTTGGACAGCAGGTCCCCCTCAGGCGTGATTGTGATCGTCTGAATGTTAAGCCTTGTAATCGGACCCGGTGCTTTGTTCAGTGAGGACCGGGATAGGACGTAGGTCTTCACGGTGCAGTGTTACAGTTCTGAGTTAGCGAGGCATTGATGATCTAATGTATTATAATCATGACGAGTCGCATTAAGGATCATTCTAATCTGATGCATGATCAATGGGTTCGTTATGAAACGCTTCTGTGTTCTCTAAACGATTGCAGCTCCATTTAGAACATCAGAACACGTGTTCCGGGGTTTGGCCGTCACAGAAGGCTTCTCGCTCTACCTGTGAATTATGAAGCTCTATGGATCAGCCAACTCACTGACACTGCAGGAAGGAGGATGTAAATACTGAAGCCTCCCCTGCTGCGCCGCCGCCCAATCGGCTGGCTGAGCGCGCTCATTAGCGTCGGAGCCGAGTGTGACGTCTCTGCAGCCGGTGCCACCGTCCATGTGACGTCGGGGGAACTCCACACCGAGTGCACCAAGCTGGGCTTTAGAGAACAGCTCTCCACCTTAATGCCTCTATTTATCAAAGCTTCAGCTTCAGAGCAGGGAGTCAGAGCAGGG
>JAFMOD010000655.1:41304-67332 GCA_019802435.1 Corydoras maculifer | reverse complement strand
CCCCATGCCCATCCAGGGGAGAACGTCTCGGGCGCTGGGCAGATAGACCCAGGACAGGACGCCAATCCATCGCTGGGCACACACTCACTCACACAGACACACTCTATATGGGGCAATTTTGAGAATTCAATTAACTTGATCCATGTTTTTGGACTGTGGGAGGAAACCGGAGAACCCGGAGGAAACCCACGCAGACACGGGGAGAACATGGAAACTCCACCCAGATGGGGATTCGAACCAGGAATCCCTAGCACTGAGAGGCGAACGTGCTAACCACTAAGCCACCGTGCCGCCACATTGTGGGTATAGTGTTTCATAAATAAGACGCTCTGGTTTGTCACATGTCTCAGGTGGAACGGGGGTGAGACCGGTGTCAGCAGATCCTGAGTTCTTTCACAACAAACTTCCTGAAACGTCTTCGTGGATCTTCAGAGAGGAACGTGCTGGAGGACGTCATGTTCTCCTGCGCTGCAGTTACGAGCTTCAGCATTAACATCAGCCTCCAGTGGAACTCCTCAGTGTTACTGCCTTTGTGCCCTGATGTCTTTGGGCAGGTAATGCATCACAGCACAGTGCCCCCGGTGGTGGGCTAATTAGGGAACAGCATGCACATATACATAATGGAACGGCACTTATTTAACTTGTCTCAGAATAAGTATCTCTGAATGGGGTACAGAATAGATGACTTTCCTCATCATGTGCATGATGGCCTGAAGAAGCTGACTAATGACATTACATTAACCTAACTGATGCTACACAGTGGAATAAATCCAACACCATAATTATTTTCTGTGAATAATGGCCACATTCCTCAGACTCAAGGTGGGAGTAAAGGTATATAATGTTCCCACCGTGGACAGAAGGGATGTACCTGGATACATTATTCTGAAATACATTAATAATGTATAAAAAAAAATCCAGCTGCAAATAACAGACAGTGTGATTTTATTTTTATTTAGATTAAAATGCTGATTCTTTGCACCTTGCTCAGATGAAACAGCATGCAGTACCTCTGCCATCCACCAGGGTTCACCTGAATGGACTGTGGTTGACTCTCTGGAGTGTGGTGCTCCTCCCAACCTGCTGGTGGCAGTGATATACCTGTTGTTTAGGGTCCCGGTCAGACAACATTTCCCAGAATTCCACAGTGTGATTGGGCAAATTGCTCTGACCTGTTGAAGACTCTCTGGACATGACGTTTTAAAACCAATACTGCTGAATTAAAATTGTGTGCAAATGTTATAGAAATTCATCATCTGAGAAATAATTCAACTTTAAAAGAGAGAGGAAGTAAATAAAGAGTTTTATTAAAGAAGAGGAAACATGTATATAACAGAAAATCAAACTCACTTACAGTTCAGTGTTACAGTCATGAGAATCAGTTTAATTACTGAGCTTCATTCTGTGTGTTACTGTCATCATGTCTTTAGTTAGTTTAGAAGGTTGTTTTGTTCCTTTGATGCAGAGTTTCTGGAAGACTGTTGGAGTTCCTGGAGTGTAAGTTAAAGTTTACTGTGGATGTTCTGAACATGTTTCGATCGAACATCATGTCAAATGAAGTGAAAGCTCTTTCTTCATGCTGTTCACTGTAAATGTTCAGACTTTATTTATCTGCACAGAGCCGCATTCATTAAAAACAAGCTCAATAGCAGCCTCTGCTGGTGGATAACAAACGCTGCTCTTCCTTTTTAAATTCACTCTGTTCTTTGATAATTCAACACAAAACAAATCATATACAAGTCTTTTTTTTATTTATACATAAACTAATGTTTCATTTATTTGTGACTCTTGTGGAGGTGTTGATGCCTATCCCAGCTCTCACTGAGCTGAAGAACCGGGACAGGTTTACACCTTGAGCAAAGGGAGAACCTGCAAACTCCACACAGAACCCTGAGTCCACCGATATGTTAATGTGGGCTGAGACTGTTGACCTGATTCCTGTATGGGTGCATGGCTGACCCTGTGCTCTGCTCCCTCCTGTTATTCTCACGTTAATTAGTTCAACATGTTTCTTAATTACAGATGAAGAATGATTAGTAACTTTCCATCATGTTAACGAGCTCTCCGTTTCCTCAGATTCGGTGATCTGAATGTTTGACTCAGGACTTTTTTATACAGCATTTGCCTCACGCTGACGAATACCTCGTTACCTCATCCAGTTACCCGGATCCTTTCTTCGTTTGCAGTATGGGAAAGAGGAGCAGCAACAAATGAGAAAACAAACTGAGATTGAGAGTGCATTCAATCTTTCAGGCGGTCGAATCGCGTGCCAAACGCCGGCATGTGGGCTCTCTAGCAAAGTGGCCTTTCAATGCCAGCAATGTGAAGAACATATTCAAATTTAATTTCCAAAATTAGGGATCCAGCCCTGCCAAGCTAATGACACTACCTTATTACATAGCCCCCGGGGGGAGGGGGAGGGGGGACCTCCTGCACTTGGCAGTGAAGATGGGTCTTTTTGAAAGTGCATTGTCATTGCCTAATGTCAGTCTGAGAAGAGGTGGGTTCAGGACTCTAAGTGTCTTCTGATGTCCGCTGTTCAATTTTTCATCAGGATTCTTCCAATAATGCGTCTTGGTTCTTCTGCAGCAGGTCCACGGGGATGAATCAGCATGTTCCTCATGTTCCTCTGATTGGATGAAACATGTCCTCTCTCGTAGGTGGAGCTGTAGATGGATGTTCAACTGAATTCAATAGAAATGTAATGAAAATGTATTTTAATATTCAGGTTTTTTTAGTGAAAACGATGTTTTTTAAATGTATTTATCTGTCAGTAACAGAGATCAGACTGTTCTGAGAACAATGTGTTTTAAAGACAATTATATTTAAATTTGATAAATAATTATTTTTTATTAATTACATTAGAGCCTATGTGATAGGTGGCTTAGCATGTTCTCCTCTCAGCACTGAGGATCGAAGGTTCGAATCCCAATCTGGGTGGAGTTTTGCATGTTCTCCCCATGTCCTTCCCTTCGGGTCCTCCAGTTTTCTCCCAAAGTCTGAAAACGTGGATTAAAGGTAAATTGAATGCTCTAAATTGCCCCATATAGTGTGTGAATGTGTGCCCAGTGACGGATTGGCGCCCTGTCCTGAGTGAATCTGCCCTGCGCCCAAAACATTCTCCCCGGATGCTCCATGTGATCGGTGGTGAACGGGGGTGCAGTGATTTTGAAATTAGGAAGTTTGTGGAGTTTGGCCCCTCACTCTGACTCTGATCAGATTATTCCTAAGTAGAGATTTCTGTCAGTGTACATGTCCTCCCCGTGTCAGTAAAGACTCCCTCCCACATTTTAAGAACTTTGGAGATAATACATTGTCTGAGACATTAGATACTGTAGACATACTGTCCCTGTCCCCGCTCGGAGTTAAACTGCTGAGTTAAATATCTGGATCTTAGTCAGAAGATGAGTTGTGACCTCCTTTACTGTAAAGCCCTGGTTGTCCATGGTTCCGTTTCTGTGGTCATATAATGATTCATCTGATTTGACTCAGCCTGAAGTAAATGACCAATGTTTCCTAAAATCAACTTCCTTTCACGTTTTCCTGACAGACGGACTCGGTTCCTTTAATCTGCTCTCTGTATTAACACACTGCGATGCAGCCGACAGCCTCGTCCCAAAACCCACTGCGTCACCTGCTGAAGTTCAAATAAAACCACATGACTGTGAGGATATGAGTTTATAACTTAATTACATTTATCTGCTAATTAATGCCATACAGAAAATCAGAACTTCACTCTGGTTTGGAGTTCAGCGGAACTTTGGGAACATCTGAAGTCATGACATAATGGCTTTTCCTTTAATTAAGCCATGTGCTATCTGTTTAACTAATCCATATGATCATTATGATCATTTTATTTAAACATCAAATCATTTTTTATTCAATTAAATTGATTAATCATGTTTTATAACTTTTACACAGAGATTTAAACATTATATTTCACTGTAAGACATTTTAATCAGATTATCTGACTATTTTTTGTTTGCAAATAAATAAAAAAGTGTAAAAATGATGTTCAATCCAAACCATTTGCGATGTTTAGATTAATTATAATTATCTTTAGTCTCTTATTGTTAATATTGTATTTAATTTAAGATGCTTTAATAATTTGTTGTTGTTATTCTGAGATGGTGTCCTCATCAGGGTTTAATGATGGTAATGAACGTCAGGACACACGTCAGATCACTCCGGTTTCAAGTCAGCTTTCACTTTTGCTCACTAAGCGCTTTATATGAACAGTTCAATGTGTGTGTTTAGGTTTGCAGGATGATCAATTAACGGCCATCAAGCAAATATTAAACCAGTCAAGTGATCAATGACATTAACTTTATGTCTTAAGTTTCATATAAAATAAATGAGATATGAGAGTGTAATTAGCAGTTCAGTTCTGAGGACGCTTCACTTTTGACCTGTCTCAGTGTTAAACTCTTATGATGTTACAGACAATGAGGACTTCATCCTGAATAATCATGAGTTTATGACGACAACCAACAAACATACTGAACATTCAGAACATACTGAACAATAAGACTTTCCTTTAAGGTTTGAAACTTGAGCTTTGGTTTATGACTGAACTGAATGTTCTTTATTATTATCGGTGCCCTGCTCGACAGATGGAACCTGTTCTTGCACATTGCTGCCATGTTTTAAGGAGAACAGGTTTTGGTGAAGTTGTGAGCTGAAAATAAAGTGCTGGAGCTTCACAGCCTCCGCAGATCAGCATCATGAAGCTTCTCCTGTTCACCGCGCTCGTCGTTCTGCTGTGCAGTGCCTCAGGTGAGACGCCTTGCTGCAGTAAATCATATAGGATATATAACACACACAGCTGCAGTATATCATATAGAATATATACTATCATAATCAGAAGCATCAGTCTTATTTTAGAATCATTTTGAGAGTTTTCAGTTTCTTTTTGAGGTTTTGCTTTCCTTTTGTAAATCTTTTTTTTTTTTTATTGTAATAAATGAATGTAGGATTTATTCTGTATGTTGTTTAAATATTTGTATAAATTAAGTAGTTTCACTAATGAGATGAATGAGCTATAAAATTATGACCTTTAATTTGGAACCCTTTATTTATTTAGAAGAAATTATAAAGTTCTATGTTTGTGAGCGTTTCTAAAAATTCTGATTGGACAACGAGACGATGGATCCATTTAACAAAACATCAGAATCAGAATACTTCATTAATCTGCAGAGGGAAATTAAACTTTAACATTAACATTTTCAAATAAGTTTATTTATTAAAAAATAATTCATTTCTGAAAAATACAAATTAAACTAAAACCTTCTTTTTGTAGTTGACATGGATAAGCTTTGAGTATTATAATATAGAAATGAAAAGGTTTATAAATCATAAATAAATTATAAATCATGGTCGTTGGTTTTAATGTTCTGTATGTTTAAAGATGAATATGACATTTTAAACGTCTTTTCTTTCACAGTGCACTCCCTGCAATGCTACACATGTGTGGATGACAACTGCAAGACCCCAACGGACTGTCCACCGTCCAGCAACTTCTGCAAAACGGTGTCCTCAGGTAAGTTCTCTGAACCTGTGACCGGTCGACGTCCACACCCGTTCTATTAAATGATATGAACCTCGTTCTGTTGACGTTCTGACGGATGGTTCTGTCTTCTTCTGTTTCCTCCACAGCCACTGAGTTCACTCGCACATGTGAGGAGTTCTGTGTGCCGGGGGTGAACACCTACTGCTGTCAGAGTGACCTGTGTTAGGGACTATCCCGGCACAGCACTACTGTCTCATCAGAATACTTAATGATGACGTTATATAATCAACCACCGTAAACCTCCTCCTTTCACATTTATTACTAATTAAATAAATGTTCTGATCTTCTCCTCATCATCATCTTTGGATCTGTGCTCAGTAATTTAAATATATTATTATTAAAGATATTGTAATTGAGTTATTGTGGTGCTTTATGTTTTAAAAGAACCTGAAACATGTTCAGGATGTGTGTGAAGGGAACGGGGTGTCTGATGAACCTTGGTCCTGTCGTCCCGTCGTTTTAACTCACATGTTTAATTACAGTTTTTAGGTTTGACTCTAAAATCACAACCTGCTGACCTTGCATATTGTAACCGTGTGAGTTGATTACACGGGTGCAGGTTCAAACCCACCAGCGCAGTGATGTTAAAGGTTTAGCTTTCTGGGGAAAAGGAGGCGGAGCCGAGGACGTGAAGAGGAAGTTAACTGACGCACCTGCATTCTGCCAAGGTTCTGTAAGAGGTGTGTGTGCAGGTAAAGGTGTGACAGGAGGAGGAAGAGAACGAGGAGGAAGAGAGCAGCTGTAACATCTAAAACCAGACCGGCATGACCACATTCAGCTCACAGAGCGAGAAGGAAGAGAACACTGAGAAAGAGCACTACTGACCAACTGACCAACCTCAACTACTGACCCACCTCAGGGTTCTCACCAGAGCACACACCCTCACCTGTTTAAATACCTTTACCTTACCTGTTTAAATCTCTTCTAATGACTCAATACCATTTCACCCTCCTCTGTCTTCTCCATCTTATCTTACACCCAAGGTTAGGCCACATCCATCACATTTACATTACATTTACATTTGGTCATTTATTGGACGCTTTTATCCAAATCGACTTACAAGGTGAGCACAGGGTTCATCACAGCGCTCCCTGCAGCAATAAGGCTTAGGGTCTTGCTCAAGGACCCACACTGGTAACTTCAGTGGACCTGAGATTTGAACCCACAACCTTCACCCTACCCACATCCACACTGAATGCTGTTCATTTGTGTCCTGACTGATAACTGCTGGGAAACACTTCACTTGGAGTTTACTTCACTTCTCATGTTTACGATGTGTACGATCCTCATACCATTTCAAAATGATCTGAACCAGACACCTTCATCACGGATGTGTGTCCACAGGAGTCAGGGTCAGACTGATGGGACTGAGGTCATTAAACACAGACCAGTTTTATATTTTAGGAGGATGCCATGAAAGAATTAAAGATCTGAAGATTCCTCCGGGTTCTCTGGTTTCCTCCCACAGTCCAAAAACATGGATCAAATTCTCCCCCATATAGAGTGTGTTTGAGTGAGTGTGTGTGTAAGTGTGTGTCCAGGGATAGATGGGTGTCCTGTCCTGGGTGTATCTGCAAAGCACCCAAAAAGCACCCCCCCCCCCCACCGTGACCCTAGTAGAGGATCAATCAGAAGACAGTTATTAGATAGATTAATTATTCATGTGGAGTTTTGATGAAGTGTATTATTATTTCGTAAAGCCTTTAAACTCATCACACAGCGCTTATTTGTGCACAAAGTTCGTCTGTTAATGAATGGCTTCATCCCTTCGTTCAGTCGTAGTTTAGTCGCTGCTTTGTTTGATTGTAAAACGTCAGGATCAGACATTTATAGAGTGTTAATGTGTAAGAAGCTTTTCGTGGCTCGAGCCTGAAACTTTAACCATATTTAAAAATTCAGAACAGTTTTATAAATGGCTTTGTATTGGTTCATAAATCAATCAGATTGACATTTATAATTAAAATCAAAGGAATTTGGGTCACATGCATATTAATCTTACTGGTTTTGTTTCCTTTTTCATTAACGTGTTGCCAGATATAAAAGAGATTAGGGCTCTAAATATATCCCCGGCGTCTACATACACCCACAATGGAACACTCACAGCTTCATTTATCTTCTCTCATTCGCCGGCGGAAAGAGAAAGATTAGAAGCCAACGACGTCGAGCCGCAGAACTGATGCAGCACTTCTGTCAATACACAACCTCCAGGAAAAGCAGTGCAGAGAATCTGGGATTTTTTAACTTATTAAAAACATATCAGAATGAAAAAGACGAAAGAAAAGGTCCGGCCATGTTTAAACCGCGCTGACCGAACGCCCGCCGCTCCGTCTCACATCACACTTTAATGGAAAGACAGGAAACGGCTTTTATGGGCCACACGGTTTTTCTGACGAGTCAGCGAAGCTGCAGGAGCCGAGCGCTCGGTCTGCGGATATAATTCATAAGTTTTTAATGCACGTTCTGAACGGATGGATTCTGTAAGTGAGTAAAAGTGAATTGATCTTTAAAAGGCATGAAGACGAAACGTTCTGCCTCTTTTGTCTGAACCATCCGTCATGGGCTCCTCTTCATGAAGAGGCCTGTTTACCCAGAATTCATTTGTTCTTTTAAGAAGCATATATCAGCTGTGTGATACACAGACAATAACATTTAAACATTTACACTTTATCACTTTATTAACTCATATTTTTTGAGAGCAAAATAGAACTTTTAGTGCACACTGACACATGGAGAACATGCAAATGCCACACAGATTTATTATACCCAAAAGTAAACACACACACACAAACACAAATATGTGTCCAGCCTGAAGCAAAATGAGATGAAATGTTTCAGTATCGCTGCAAGATCAACAAAATCTAAGTTTAAACTCACATCTCTCTGAAGGTTACGCCTTTATAAGGGAGGACGGGTCACGGGTAACAAACCTCATGAAAATCATCAGTCAGATCAAAGAGACGTGTTCCAAAAATACTAAGAACTTCAGGCTTTCAGAACAGGTTTGAGATCAGTTCAGAATATAAAGTGAGAAAGTCATCTGTTCTGCCTACTGTACTTACAGAGGAGTGTCTCCACATGGAACACATCTGTGCAGTGACACACACACACACACACACACACACACACACACAGTGGGTGTCCAGAGGGCAGTTGGGGTTAGGTGTTTTGCCCAAGGCCACTCCAGCTTGAGTACTTGGTGGGACTGGGAATTGAACCGTCAGGTCGCAGGCTGGTTCCCGACTGCCCCAAGGACTTCCAAAATATCCATCCATATGGGGCGGGGGGGGGTTCCCCATGCCCATCCAGTGAAAAAAGTTTCGGGCGCTGGGCAGATAGACCCAGGACAAGACACCAGTCCTTCACTGGACACTCACTCACTCACACAGACACACTCTATATGGGGCAATTTGGAGAAGTCAATTCACCTTGATCCATGTTTTTGGACTGTGGGAGGAAACCGGAGAACCCGGAGGAAACCCACGCAGACACGGTGAGAACATGCAAACTCCACCCAGATGGGGATTCGAACCGTAAATCCCTAGTGCTAAGAGGAGAACATGCTAAACCACTAAACCACCGTGCCGCTCCTTTTTAAAATATCACTTGCTATAATTTGTGATGCATTTCCGTTTGTTCCAATGTGTGGAATAAAATTCAGGAGCTTCATGAGGCTGAGGATGAGCTGATGTAAGACGCCTTACAGAACTGATCTGAGGTTTGATTCTCAGGATAAAGACAGTTGGACTTCAGTGAGGCACTTGTGTTCTCTTTCATGAGTTCAGATGACCCTCCCCTCGTCCTGGATTACACCAGGGATTTCATTCAGTATTAAAATGTGGAACAGCAGACTCTCTGGTTCACTGGACTCCATTACTCCACACACTGCGTCCTCACCCTCAGAACCTCAGAACCAGGATGAACCTCTTCTGCTTCTCTCTGGTAAGGCTTCTCTGTCCCGTGAACATTACGGGGTCCGTCTTTGTCCGTCTCGTTTTATTGGGTGTTTTAAACGCTGGATTTTGTCTGATGTTCGTTTGGAATCGTCGATCTGTAAACGAGGAACACGCTCCGGATGAAGGTGTGCTTTATCTTACACCCTAATGACTGTGGAGACTGCTTATTCTTATTGGTTTTAAGTGGATTTTATTGTCGGTTTAACTCCAGGTCCATGGTGTGTTCATAGAACAATGAGGTGCTTCCACCACTACTCATAATAACATGATATGTAATGTGATATATGTGATATGCTAAACCACCAATTTTACTACTATTACAACTGCTACAACTATCATTACTAGTACTACTAGCACTGCTTTTCCACAGGATGTACATTTACAATAATTCATTTAGCAGACGCTTTCATCCAAAGCGACTTACAAATGAGAACATCACAGTCAGAAGTTCTGTTGGTGTAATTATAACATTTCTATTAATTTGTTGTCTGTTTGTTTCTGCTGCTTTCGGATTTAAATAAATAAAAGACTTTATTGTCATTTATGTAACATGTAATACATGAAATTCCATTTCACAGACCCTAAGTGGTGGAATGAAACATTTTGATATCTAAATATTACATTAGAAAAATAAATAACAATGATAATAATATATATAGATATGTATATTTGACGGTGAGCAGCTGTGATTGCTGTGGTGGTGGATTGGACTGACAGGTTCTGAGACTCTGGTGTGAATCAATACGTTTAATCATTTTGCAGACACTTTGCTCAAGGACCCACGTTGATACCTTCAGTGGACCTGGGATGTGAACCCACAACCTTCTGATTGAGAACCACTGAGCCTCCACACCCTGACAGTACTCTGGTTCTGTATTGCAGGAGGGCTCTATGGACAGTCTGTATGAGGTTGTAGGAGATCATGGAGAGACGCAGGTCTACACCAGCCCCAGCAGATCCGGAGGCTCAGTTGTCGTACCAGAGCACAGCCCCTGCTGCACCGGTTCCTCCACCGGGGTGAGTGAAGATACCTGAGAGATGTATAGAGGCAGAATGTCCCTGTTCTATTCTTAGCCCAGCTTCCTGTTTATATTGGAGGAGATCCATGTCCTACCTGTGATCATATAGGTTCTGTCCAGATTTCTAATGATCGGACATCACTACTACAACCACCACCGACCTTAATCCCTCACTCTCTGCTTTACTAAAGGGTCAGTAGGTGAATTAGAGATTTTAAACTGTCTGCATGTGTGAACTTGTATCTCACCCTCAACAACATCTGTCACATCTCTCATCATATATCTCCATTACACTTTCAGAAGATTTTATTTTAATCACAGAGTTAATCACACATCTTCAGCTTCAGATCAACAGCTCGTATCTGATATGCGCTCTGTTTCCTTTCCATCCTGTCGTCATCATCTGTCTGCTCTGCTCTTTTTCAGGTTACAGCACAGATCAACTCCACCAGTTCCACGCAGACGAGGGGAAGGTCTGTGGTTTTACCTCGTATCATTCTCAGTAAACACATCCCTCATCTAAAGATAGTTTTAGGGATTTCTTTGGTAAATATATAAGATAGTGTGTTCTCATCATCCGCAAGATAATTCCATAAGCACCAGCTCTTTATTGAGCTTCAGTATCTTTATCCTTTATAAACCTTCTAACATCTGTCTGTATGAAGACTTCACCTTTAAAGAGGCGAGAGATTATCATTTTATTACATCAGTGTTCCCTATCAGTAAAACTCTGATGATACGTATCATTCATTGTGATGAGGACTAATGAGATGCTGATTAGTGGAATCTTACTCTGGTTGTTTCATAATGAAGTGCTAACCACACATGTTCATGTTCACCCATGCTCCTCTGTTAGCCCCGCCCCTCAGTACAAACTCCACACTGTGTGATTTACTGCGGTTGGGTTCCACACTTCTGAAGTGAATCAGTGTTTTCCATTCACACTGCAAAGCTCAGAAGATAGAACATGTGTAGTAAGCATATGCGCAGCCCATGCGCCAGGTCCGAACCTTCCTGCCAACGCCATGTCTGCCATGCCAGCAGGTTCATCTGAGCCAAGAAAATCAGAACTGAACCTCAACCTGCAGATGACCCCAGCTGATCACACTGCTTTAATAAGAAACGCTCCATGTTTATTAGAAATGTCACTGCAGACCCTCGAAGACTTCCATCGTTCTGAATTCTGAACTACTGAACACTATGAAGTGTTAAAGGATTATAAATCCCGTTACTCAGACCAGAAGACAAATTATTATGAACTATTATTCTACCGTCTGCCACACAGTGCACGATACTTTCAATTTTTATTTTTTAAATTAACAAATATGACATACTGTACACCTGACACTTTACTTTATTGCATTCTTTTAGTACTTTTAGTTTCATTTTAGCTTATTCTTCTTTTTTTTAATTTCTCCTTTTGTATACAGTATGTGAACATGACTAATGGAGCATCTGTAAAAACTGCAATTTCCCCCCCAGGATTAATATAGTATTCTGATTCTGATTCTGATAAAGAACAATTCTGTGTGGAGTTTGTATGTTCTCCATGCACAAGTCTTCTCAGAGAAGTTATCTACATCCTGAAAATGATGGAGCTGGCTTTGTGTTTATTTTAATGTGACAGCAAACTGGAGAAAAGTTAACCAATTAATTCAATCAGATTTATTTTACAGTATGATTAAAATCAGCAAAAAAGTATATTAAATGAACCTGGTTTATTTTCTGGTTTATTTCCATTTGTATTTATGATGTCAGAATTTATTCAGCCAACACTTTAATCGACTCAGAGTTAAGGATCGGGCTTAAGGCTGCGACGTAACTCAGGCTTAAACTCATTTGTAGGGTGTTACTGGCTTTATAGTGAAAATGACCCGTACATTTGTTCGTTAATGAACAGTTTGGTTGCAGTTAGTTGGAGTGATATTAGAATGAACTCAGGATTATTTAGCGTGATTATTTACTTCAGTATGAAGTTCAGTTTTTAAAACCTTTAAAAGTGTTTTTTTTGTTCTTTTGTTTTTTTTTAATTCAATAACTGCAGTTATGTTCTACATAGGCATTAATGAGTAATTAATAAGTTGTTAAAAGTTAACGAGTGAAGCCGAATGCTTGATGAAGGAGTGGAAAAAATTCAACTTTAATAATGAAACCTGAAATGGATTCATTAAATGATTAAAAGACGTCGTTACGTCGTGCTGGGATGTGAGGGAATGCAGAACCTTTTATCTTTTCTTCTTTGATCTTGAAACAGTGCATGTGATATGTGATATATATATAAAACTATGATTGTTAATGTCATAATTTGATCATTTTGATTAAAACCATGCTCCTTCATGTGTACTCATACTGTACGTTTGCACGCAGGCTGCAGGGTTTATTCTCTGCTTTCACATTTGCTTTGTTTTTGTTCCTCATTCCAGGTTCTTGCGCTGCTTTCTGTCTGACTACAATGGGTTAGGTACGTTCATGCATTCACTCTAAGCTTCCCATCATCAGGTGCACGGGAACAATGGAGGTTCGGGTTTAACCGGACTGACAACATGAGTGTGTTACTTTAACGTGGTATGAGTGTGTTAGAACAGAATAGAAATAGAATAGATCATTTTTTGTTCCTATTTATATATTATGCCTTGTGTGCTTTGAGGAGGAGCTTAAATCTCGTTGTATGATGTATACTGTGTATGCGGGGTATAATGACAATAAAGGCTTTCTATTTCTATTACTATTTCTAAGCACAGGGTCAGTCATGATTACAGGTCCCCCGAAACACTGTGGCTTAGGGACCATGCTCACGATCCCAACCTTCAGACTGATAACCCAAAACCCTAACCACTGACATAAAATGTGCCACACCCCCTCTCACTGCTCTGCTCTGCATTGCTGGTTCTCCATTTTCAGGGGACTCAGGTGATGGGTGTGGTAGCTCAGTGGTTCAGCTGTTGGCCTATCAATCAGACGGTTGTGGGTTCAAATCCAGGTCCACTGAAGTTACCAATGTGGGTCCTTGAGCAGGACCCTTAACCCTCATTGCTCCAGGGGGCGCTGTATCAAGCCTGTGTTCTGACCCCATCCATCAGGTTGGGATAGTTGTACGTTGCTTTAGATAAAAATGTCCTCTGATCTAATTAAGAAGCAGATCTTCGCTCTCTAACCTGCTCACTGCACCTGCGTCCTTCTTTCATTCGTACATCCCTTTAGTTAAAGGCTTCTGCAAAATGTGAGTGTAAAATAAAACTGTTCTTCAGTCTGTTATTCTCTTTTCAAAACCCGAGACGTATATTTAATGAATCAATCCCACTTCAGTTTCACTGCCGGTCTGAATTCAAAGCTGCTGGTTGCTTCATTATCATGTTCTTCAGTTTGGCGTCATCCTGAAAACCATGTCCTTTTGTTGAGGATGTTCTTTTAAAGGGGCTCTGGGTTCAAGTTGCATAAAGCACAAAGAAGAAGAAGAATACAGACTGTTTAAAAGGCTTTAACTTCATCCCTCTGAGAACTTTTTCAAAGTTTAAGAGGTGAAAAGTTTACAGCGTCACCACCAACAACACACCAGCCGTCCAAACCACAGGAGCCGGTTCCAAAGCTACAGCTTCACAGGCTGCTTTTTACAGCTGAGACTTTTATTATTATTAAAAATACATCAGAATACATGATCTATATTCTGCCATAATACACATCAGGGGTGTGTTTCCCAAAACAACAATACGTACTTTGAACCTTAGTTCTTAAAGTTAAGAACGTCCTCAACCTCATTAGATCACATTACATCACATTACATCACATTACATTCCACTGTGAACACACATTTACATTTGGAGGCACACACTGATGTTAAGGTTAACTGGTGTCCACTTTGTCCACGCAGATGCAGTCAAGCTAGAAATGAGTGTATAATTATAATAAAACTTTAATCTTAATGATGATGTTCATAATAATAACACACGTGTGTAATTGATGTTTCAGAGCTGCTCAGGACTTTAAAACCAACCACAGTGCGTTCAGTGATCAACACAAACCCTCAGATGAACTTCACACAGGTCAGAATCAGCAGCATGCTAATTGTCCGATGGCCGGTTTGTTCTACAGATCAGTTATTTTAGTTAATTTTACCGTTTTGAATCTGTGAGATGAACTGAGCTCTGAACTGAGTGTCTGACGTTCTTCATCATACAGTAACTCATAACGGAACGTTGCATTTCTGAAACATGAGGGTTGTTGTTTCTTACAGACTGTCTGTTCTGATGAATGGAGGTCACATGGTGACATGGTGAGTTTTTAAACTCCACCCCTTTATCTTACAATAACATTACATTACACTCGAGGAGGAGGAGGAGTCCCCCACTGAGCCTCGGTCCTCACAAGGTTTCCTCCTTAAAATATCAACATAACAGGGAGTTTTGTCTTGCCGCTGTCTCTTTGGGGGTTTATAGGTTTATAACTCTGTAAAGCTGCTTTGTGACGATGGTCTTTATATTAATAAATGATTGAACTTAATTGATTTACTGAATCACTGTTATGTATTTGTTGCAGAAACAAAAGGGGGCAGTTGTTAGGAATTCCTCTTAATCACAAACTACACTGGTGTACAGATGGTCAGACAGAGGGGTGGCATGATGCCCATGTAATGCCTCCAGCCCACAGATGGGGCAAAGTATAAGAAGCTGGGCAATGGTCCATAGAGGACAAAGAAATGTATTCAAGCATAGGCATTATATTAAATTACAGTGGGGGGGGGGGGGGGGGGGGGGGGGGGGGGGGGGGGGGGGGGGGGGGGGGGGGGGGGGGGGGGGGGGGGGGGGGGGGGGGGGGGGGGGGGGGGGGGGGGGGGGGGGGGGGGGGGGGGGATTTGGGGGCTGAGCAGATACACCCAGGACACACACTCACTCACACACACACTCTATATGGGGAAATTTGGAGAACCCAATTGACTTGATCCATGTTTTTGGACTGTGGGGGGAAAACCGGAGAACCCGGAGGAAACCCACACGGACACGGGGAGGACATGGAAACTCCACCCAGATGGGGATTTGAACCTGGAATCCCTAGTGCTGAGAGGAGAACATGCTAAACCACTAAACCACCGTGCCGCCCACGTACAGATTTACTTATTTAATTATTTATCTCTGTTTCAAATGAAGACAGCAGATGGTCAGCAGACTCGTGGACTGTCTCCGGTGGAAGGTAAGTTTAAAATGACATTTTTAATGATAGGAGGAAATCAAAGTGTTTTTTTCTTTATGACAGATGCTGATGGTTCCACAGGGACTTGGGCTGGATGTGCTGGAACCCGCTCACAGAGAATGGAAAAGTCCCCAGGGGTCGCAGCCTGGGCATCTCACCACCACGCGTGTCACCGGCCGCTCTCGGATTACCAGCTTCATGCCCAGGACGCCACCTTAAACAGGACGGGGGGTCAAAGGGATAAGATGGATAAGAAGGGTCAAAAGTCCAGCAGCGGCCTCACTTCTCAAGCAATGGTACGCTCCATCACCAGTCTGGATTTACGGAGCCCGCAGGTGAGTTATCGGCTTCGTTACTCATCCGGGTGACATAACGAGCTCAGACGTCATGTCTTTATAATTATAACTGTAACGTGTCATCACGTCATGATACGGCTGGATGCTGTCCAGGACATCGAAGCAGGCGAGAGATTTAAAGATGGTCCCACAGCATCCCTCCAAACAGCAGCATGTGGTGTTTGTTTTTGTAAAATTAATCCAGACTTAATTCTGGATTATATCGCTGTAATCCTGGATTCAGACGTTACTATGTCTGATGAAACCCAGATGGACTTGTCCGTGGTTTGGTCCACACACTTTTATTAAATCTATTAATCAGCCAAGAATCTTGTTGTTTGTATTTTGACAGAGCAGACATACAGAACCGCACGCCCAAGATTCATATCAAATATATATAAGATTAAAGAGAATAATCTAAATAAACCTCATTAAAGACAAATGTCATCAAATCAGTGTAATAATGAAGCATCATCATCATCATCATCAGCAGCAGCAGCAGCAGCAGCAGCACGGAGTCTGAATCAACAGTCAGTCAATCAGTCAGTTAATCAGTCGGTCGGTCGGTTGATCGGGCTGTCAGTCAGACTGCTGATTGGTCTCTCGGTTGGTTGGTTGGTCAATCACTCGGACAGTTAGTCAGATGGTTGGTTAATCAGTCAGGTGGTTGGTTGGTCAGTTAGTCAGATGGTCGGTCAGTCAGTCAGGTGGGTGGTCGGTCGGTCAGTCAGATGGTCGATCGGTTGGTCAGTTGGTTGGTCGGTCTCTTGGTTGGTTGGTTGGTCGATCAGACTGTCAGTCAGTCAGGCGGTCGATTGGTCTTGTTGGTTGGTCGGTCAGTCGGTCAGATGGTTGATTGGTCAGTCAGACGGTTGATTGCTCTGTCAGTTGTTCGGTCAGTCAGTCTGTCGATCGCTCTGTCAGTCGGTCAGTCAGACGGTTGATCACTCTATCAGTTGGTCAGTCAGTCAGTCAGATGGTCGATCGCTCTGTCAGTTGGTCGGTCAGTCAGTCAGATGGTCGATCGCTCTGTCAGTCGGTCAGTTAGTCAGACGGTTGATCGCTCTGTCAGTCGGTCAGTTAGTCAGACGGTTGATCGCTCTGTCAGTCGGTCAGTTAGTCAGATGGTTGATTGGTCGGTCAGTCAGTCAGTCTGTACTAATCATTCAATAAAAGCGTCAGGTGATGGTTAACAGACAGTTTGTACTTTGCTCCTGATTGTAAGTAAGCTAACTTTGAAGCCAGGCTTAACCCATATCGCCCACCTCAACCCCCAGTGAGGGCGTTGGTTTGTCTGTGGTTTGTCGGTGGTTTGTCGGTGGTTAACACGCTGAGCTTTGAAGCAGAAGGTCTGTGTTTGTGCCTCAGGTTCACGTTACACAGCTTCACGCCGCAGGACATTCGTCCGCCGTGTCCACAGCTCTGCGCCGAAATGCTGGGTTGGGAAATTGGAGCGTGTCTTTCAGTAATGTTACGTCTTTGTTCCTGTATGTTTATGTCAGATTAAAGTTCCTCTATACAAACCTGATTTTGCAACAATAGTGGCACTTCCCTTTTTTCTTTAGTCTTCTGGTTTTTTTTATGAATCAGTGCTCAGTTTACTTAATAAAAATTAAAGCAACATGTTCAATCAAAGAGTCTATTACAGAGCGTAACAGTGTAACGGGCAGTATGCTGCTGTCGGATCTGATGTGAGTTCCCTGAAATGACTGGAGAGTGGTTATCAAGTCGGTCACAAACGCAGACTCAAGCAGTATTTTTTTTTGCAAACGAAACTGCTTCGATAACAGAGAGAAACACATATTGAGCCACATCCTGTCTGATGTGAGGAAGTCAAAAGTGAGACTCATCTGCTAAAGCACTGCAGTTGGCACTTTACATTACAAGGTCAAACACTATCGCATTAAAACACGACGATTGTACCCGAAAAAAACAGAGCCATGCTTCAAAGAGCAGCTTCAAATGTCTCCGACAAATCCAAGAACCTTAAACCAAAGGTAAGAATGATATCAGACCAACACCACACGCTTTACTGAATAGATTAAAACAGAAACCCTCACAGATATTAACAATAACGCTCCTGATGCTGACCTGCCTCATGGTTTAAAAAAATATAAATATATGTATATAATGTTTGTTTATATATAAATATATATTAGTCAGACTCTATTAGTCAGCAATATTACATCATTTAATTTAATATTATTTTTTCTGATTCTGATAATAATAATATAATACAGTCATTAAAGTGTATTCATTTAATAATTAGATTTCATTCTTAATTATGTGACTTTTAATTTGTTGTAAAAATAAATGTATTATTAAATGTATTAATATATACATTTTCTTAACAACACTTAAAACGTGTGTGTGTGTGTGTGTTATACAGTACAGTAACATTAGTGTTAATAACTCACACTTATATACAGTATGTGTGTGTTTGTAAGTTTGTGTTATATGTGTGTGTGTGTGTTGAATAGAGAGAGTGTATATACAGTTTGTATTTCATGTGTGTGTTCATGTGTGTATATGTTGAAACACTGTGTTAGAGTCAACCTGTTAGCTTTTATTTAATTTCATAGTTAAAAAAAACATGTTCCACAAAAACACATTGAAGTGTGATGTTAATAATGACTCCAGCTTACTGATATAAATCCATTTCTACAGTTCAATAGTATTTTGAAGACACCGTTTTTATTTTTTTGCAGTTCATCTGAATGTGTGCATTTGCAAAACGTGAAGTTGGAGCTTGTGGTTGTTTACACTTTTATAATTATCTTTTACAATGAGGAAGCCAGAATACAGAAGCATACAGCAGACACACACATACAGATACAGCATGCTCCTCAAACTGACTGTATCCACATTCAGGATTAAGGCTGTATTATTGATTATAATGTGAAACTTTAGAAACATAAGTGCAGGTCTGATGGTGCAGGTTTCATTTCTTACAGTCCTGAAGGTTCTGATCAATCATCATGCTTTAGGTCTTCACCTCTTTACAGGTTGGGATTCTGATGCGTCACCTCCTCATCACTTCTCTTTTCAGATCTGGAGTTGAGTCACATTTAACACGATAAAGCATCGTTTTAAATTCTGAACTCAATGCAGCTCTCATTTCGATGGGAACTTGTACAGATAACTGAGTACAAATACAATGATCATTAAAGATTAGAAAGGAGAAGGTGAACATGTCCTCCCTGTGCCTCCTGTGACACCGGGGTCTCTGGTTCCTCTCACATCCAATAGATACTGATCATTTTAAAGACAAAAAAGCAAACAATATTTTATTTTGAGATATCATCATCATGTTGGATCTTTATTAATGTTCAGTGTTTACGTCTCTCTGATTTAGAGATCCACCAGTTTTGGAAAGTTTGACACCTTAAGACACCAACAGGCAACTGCAGGCCTCGAGGACAGCGCTGCAGCCAGGGTACGGTCCTCCAGACTCACACTGCATACCTCCACCCACTCCTGCAAATCACAGAACCTGCAGAATAATGATGTTGTTATCAGGCCGAGGGCGAGCCAGAGAGGAAGGAGAAGTCTCAGAGTCTGGGGAAGAAGATGAAGGCCGTAACTATCGCACTGACTTTGAAACGGGGCAAGAAATCTACGAAATCCATTTCTGAGGACATGGTGAGTCAGGACAAGTGACCATACGAGCAGAACCAACCCAAATGGGTTTATCACAGCAGAGCTGGAGCCTCCACGAGGTCTTAGAGGGTGAAGGGTGGTGACACACGGGATAGGTCACAGCATCACACACCATGTACACTCACATACAGGCAATGGGCTTATCAGATTCATACACTCAGACTGAACCGTGGAGAACATGCAAACTCCACAGACATGTCCACTGTATCTAGATCTGGAACTAATTCCTTTCTTGCTGTGAGGTGACCGCTCTGAATTCTCAGCGTTTCTCAAATCCGATTTTCTCCCACAGCCCTAGAACATCAATTTAAGGTTAATTGGCTGCTCTAAAATCCTCCTATCTAAATTGCCCCTATAGAGTGTGTGTGTGTGTGTGTGTGTGTGTGTGTGTGTGTGTGTGTGTGTGTGTGTGTGTGAACGATCGATTGTCGCTTAAATAGAATTAAATATCTATTTTTTGCATGCGCAATTCCATTGCACCCCACTAGGGGCATGCACCGTACAGTCTGTTTCATATCTGATGCATTGATCGTTCATACCAAAAACAAAAAAAATTTAATTTAATCTATTCATCAAACTAATTTCTATTCTTGGCTTAGAATTTGAAAGGGGACGACTGTGGTCACATCTACTTCCTCTTTTCACTTCTGTTATTGGTTCTCCTTTAATCACTCTCTCTGGACTTCCCTGCATTAACACAGCAGTTTAACTCAATAATGGGCTGTTAATGAGCTGGACCGGGATCTGGATCCTAAATCCTAAATGTTGTAAATATCAGAGAAAGTGTACAATGTGGGGCAACCTCTACCGTTCACTATGATTTTGGTAAAACCAGACACGTCATTAAATGAGACTCCAAACTGCACCTTTAAAAGAAAACTATAGATCAAGTCATTACATTATAGAAACGGATTAATTAATATTCATAACCAACTAGGCCCCACACCTGGACCCCGCTTTGTTTTGGATGTTTGGATCATTTCCACAGATTCTGTAATCATTTGGTGATAAAGGAACGTAAAGCAAACTATGAATGAACAATGATTCTTAATGTTCTTCTCTGAAGCTCTCAGGACTCAGCGCTCTGTTTGAAATGGAATCCTCTTCTTCTTCTTCTTCCTCTTCTTCTTCTTGCAGTGTTTTACTCTTTATTATTCAGCGGTCGCCACGGCGATGAACTCACATTTCAGACTTTGCCCTCCATTTTAAATGAAATAAAACCCTTAAATTGTGAACAGGATGCTGTACCTCATTCTGTAGAATCATTCTGTTACTGTAGGGACATTTTTAATGCTCAGGTCACATTAAATAAATCTTTAAATAATATGTAAATCATAAAATGTGCTTGATCAGCAGTATTGATTTTTGAATGGATTTCTGTCATACAATGAAAAAAGACTTTGATTTCTGCTCTCTCAGGAAGCAACCTGCTTCAAAAATACATAATTAGTGCCACCTGGTGTTGGAATGTATAATTAATTTTTACTAATGTAATACAACGTGACCTTTAGGGGCAATTTTAATAAAAACAATGTTTATATATCATTTTGTAGAAGTGGTATATAGACAGTCAGTTCCTATATAACTGAATATTTTCCATTCTAAACGAATATTTCCAGGTGTTATTAGGGTGGAGGATGATTCTCAGTGATGCAGTGACTCTGACATGGTGGTGCAGGTGTGTTGGTGTGTGCAGTACTGTGAATCTTGCACCACCTGTTGATGGGACATGTCATTTGATCTGTTAATGGAGATCACGCTGATTACTGATTTTATTCAGAGTTATGGTGGTGTAATACCTGTGGCAGTGCGCCGGTTCAGGAGCTGATGGCAGGCTGATGAGGTCTGCTCTCTGTGATTTGTAGGGTGATGACACAGAGAAAGGGACAGACAGAGATACGGAGAGCGGTCCTCCTGAGGAGAAGACCTCAGACCAAAGCAGGAACTCATTAGAGAGTCTGTCCAGCAGTCAGAGTTCTGCCAGTAAGCACATACACTTTATAAAATCTTAACTCGTCAGGACGACTGGATTCAGACAACAAATCCGACTCTGTCCTGTCTCAGGTGCCACGACCAGCAGCTCGGACGTGCCCGGTAAAAGGGACAGCCTGGGGCTGGGTGAGGACGTGCCCTACACGGGTCGGTTCTGTGGACGAGCCCGAGTGCACACAGACTTCGTTCCGAGTCCATACGACACGGACTCACTCAAACTCAAGGTCAGTCTGCCATCTGCTTTATGTGTCTTGGCATTCAGCTCTGACTCTGTGAGTTGGCGTCGTCCCCGCAGCAGGACGGAATGAACGTATGAATGTTCTCATGCTGCTTTCATGTAACCTTTTCGGTCTCACTCTCCCTTTCACCAACGATTCACTCTCAGGCCGGGGACATCATACACATCATAAGCAAACCCCCCATGGGGATATGGACCGGCATGCTGAACAACAAAGTGGGGAACTTCAAGTTCATTTACGTAAACGTGCTGCTGGAACAGGACGAAGAAAACGAGGAGGAGGAGGAGGGTCCAAAGATCAGACCTCAGAGACTCTCCAAAAAAGCTCAACCAAAATCTCTGCTGGAGTTATTGGAGAGGCTGCAGCTACAGGTACAGAAACACGTCCACATCCATCCAGCCAGCGCCACCTGGAGCCCATTTACACCAGTTCTCTGAATCGTCGTTAAGGATAATTAATTACAGACCTTTTAGATCTGTATGAGGTCCAGGAGACGTCCATGTCATCCACCATGTCATATCATTAATCCCTGCTGTTTATATGAGCAATGTGACCGTGTGTGTGTGTGTGTGTGTGTGTGTAAATTAAACTCCTGTGGATATGTAATATGCTTATTATATTCTGAATGTATGTACAGTATATACTTTCTTTCTCCTGAGTGTAACACCATCAGCTGTAAAGGTCTGGAGGCTGATTGAAGGTCATGAGTTTGTTCTCCATCCTCATTACAGGAATACGCCTCCACGTTGCTTTTGAACGGCTACCAAACTGTGGACGACCTGAAGCACCTGCAGGAGAAGGACCTTATCGAGTTGAATGTAACTGATCCCGGACATCGATGTAAATTACTGGCAGCTTCGGAGGTCATCTATGATCTGGCCAGTAAGTGTCTTTTCCGTCGTGTAATGTGGCTGTGATGATTTCCTTCTCAAATCAAATTAATAATAATAATACTAATAATAATAATAATACATTTTTATACATTAGGGACCTCAAAGACACTTTACAAAACAAATACAGCAGTAAATCATTAAAACATACAAGACATATTAAACATGAGCACAGTTATACAATAAAAAAGGCAAAAATTAAAAAGCAGAAACAGAAATAAAATATTAAAATAAAATAAAATTAGATTAGAGGTTAAAAGCGATCCGAAACAGATGGGTTTTAAGAAGTGATTTAATAGTAGACAGGTCGGAGGTATCACGTAAAGTTTTAGGCAGATCGCTGTATAGTGAGGGGGCAGCAACAGAAAAGGCTCCATCACCCCCAAATTAAAAGAAGGAAGCATTTCATTCCCGTTTTACAGAAGGTTATGTTTAATGATATTTAAACCTACAGCTTTATAAAATGTTATTTCATGTCAAACAGGAAAAATGCACCAGCTTTATATTTGTTTCTGAGGTTTAAACACATGATTCTTCTCTCACTGTCTCTTGCAGTTCATCTGTTCCTCTACAGACTCTGTTAGTCCTTCACTCTGTTCTCTAATGATCACGGACAGAGCAGGTGTTATTAGGGTGGTGGATGATTCTCAGTACTCTCATGTCACACTGACATGGTGGTGCAGGTGTGTTAGTGTGTGTTGTGCTCCACCTTGTGGATGTAGAATCAGAGACAGTAGGTCACAGTTTGTGGAGGATGCTGCATACAGGATGACAGTAGTGGGACATTTGGTTGATTATTATTAGACACAGAGGGGTTCGAACTCCAGCAGCACTGCTGTGTCTGATCCAGTCAAACCAGATCGACCCACATCACCACCTCACTGTCACTTATGAAAAGCTGAGAAAGTGGAGAACGTTCAGGAGTGATGTCCGCACGCTCATGAGGTCACTCTGCTGCTGAGCTCCAGATTCAGTTAATAAGCAGCGAGAGTTCGTCCCTTCATTTAAATGTATTTCATTAATTCCATTACGTTAGGCTAAACTTAATTTGCCTGACTGAGATGTAATTAGGCAGCGGGAGTGGATATGCACGTCCTCACCTCGGTCTGTCCTGTTCACAGAAGGAGACCTGGAAGAGTCCAAGGACAATGAGGACGAGGAGAAGGCCAACGACTGTCCCCGAGACTCGGGCTGCTTCATCCCCTCAGAATGCACAGACATGAGCCGCGAGGACGGAGACGTTCACTAATCTCACAAACAGAGTGCTATAATTGTAGACGGTGTTTGAACTACAGACAGGTCCATGGAATTTTAATATCTTACTTTAATTATGTGCCATCATTTCATTGATTGTGTTTTTGTATTTATTGATTATTCTTATGTTTTATTTGCTTATTACACAAAATATATTCACTGTATATATCTGCATAAGTCTTATCACACATTGCTACAATAAATTATTTATGTTTGACCAGTTATTACTTTATTATGTTTTTAAATACAGACTAAACACTTGATAATTATGTTTCTTTTATTTTTAAACTTGTAAATTTATTGCAAATATGTGGAAAAGGTCTTCATATTAAAAATGGCTTTAAACCAGGACCTAAACTTATAAGTTAAATATGTAAATGAGGTGTTGCATCTAAAATGGGATGATGAGCTCAGGATGGTGGGTGGAGGGAAAATGTAAATTTTAAGGAAGAAAATAACATATATATCTATTTTAAATACAGTATATAGATATGTGAAACATAATAATATACAACTACAAATATAAATATAATATAGCATTTTTTAAAACTATAAATATAATATATAAATATATGTATATATAGTATATAAAATAAATGTGCGAATATATATATATATATAAAGTAGTATACAATAGATATAAATATAGAATATAAATATAGCAGCACATAAAATGTTTATAAATGGTACATGTGAGATGATGATGATGATGATGATGATGAGGTCTTTTGGTGGAGTGATGATAACATGTGAACTATCAATCTGAAGGTTGTGGGTTCAAATCTCAGGTCCACTGAAGTTACCAGTGTGGGTCCTTGAGCAAGACCCTTAACCCTCATTGCTGCAGGGGGCGCTGTAATTAACCTTGTGCTCAACTTGTAAGTCACTTTGCATAAAAGCGTCCAATAAATGATGTATAAATAATAAATAATGTAAATGTAAACGATAATTAATGAATGAATGAATGAATATGTAACTAATGACCATCTCAACATTCCGTATTTCTTTAATAATCTTTTCCTTCAGGTTTTATATCCTTCATATTTCCCTCTTGTTTTCTCTTCCTCGCAGTTTGCTCTGATCTTTAGATCTGAATCTTTAGATGTTTTAATTCTGATCAACTTTAATTAACAGGCTGTTTTTTGACTTTATTTAAATGACAGCGATTCACTTTGTTTGAACTTTATTTCACTGATCTATATATCATTCACCGCAGGACCCGGATGAACATCCCGCACAGGGAGCGGCGCACATTATATATAAAGCACATACAGTACATGGCGTCACTTCCTTTTACGTCAGAGAGAGTGGGATTGTAGGAGATGTAGTTTTTTGTACGAACGTTCCGCTATCGTGCGTGAGGCGGTAGCGCAGGAACACGACTACATTACCCACAAGCCCACTGTGCTCTGTAAGAGGGACGTGTCCAGTCCGGACCGCGGCTGAGGCGCTGAGGCGACGCTCCCGTCAGCAGAGCTTCAGAGACTTCAAGACTTTAAAGACTCAAGATGTCCGGAGAAATGTCCGTCATCGGTGAGTTATAACTCTGTAAATCAGGAGAAATGTCCGTCATCGGTGAGTTATAACTCTGTAAATCAGGAGAAATGTCCGTCATCGGTGAGTTATAACTCTGTAAATCAGGAGAAATGTCCGTCATCGGTGAGTTATAACTCTGTAAATCAGGAGAAATGTCCGTCATCGGTGAGTTATAACTCTGTAAATCAGCTTTAGTCAGAACGCCACTGATTTCCTCTGAAAAACCCAACACATCACACATCATTTATATAAACTTAACACACACCACATATTTACTACACACACACACGCGCGTACAAACATACACACACACACACACACACACACACACACACACACACAAGCATACAAACATACACACACATACACACACATACACACACATACACACACATAC
>JAFMOD010000655.1:19411-41175 GCA_019802435.1 Corydoras maculifer | reverse complement strand
ACACACACACAAGCATACAAACACACAAGCATACACCCATATACACACACAAACATACACCCACAAGCATACACACTGCTGGTTCTGATCCACCACACACACTAACACACTGATGAAGCACCACCATGTCAGAGTCAGAACTGACGATCATCCACCACCCTAATCATACGTGCTCAGATGAAAGGGGAGGGGTCGTACAGTGACCCTACTGCTGCTGTAAGTCCAGTCCACAGGAGATCGTTTTCGATTCATCAGTAATTAATGTTGTTAACGACCCGCTGATATGTGAAAGCTTTTTTTAAATTTGTATGATTTTTATAGAGAAATTTTTTTATAGAGAACAAATGAAAGATTTTTAAAGTTGAAGTTCATTTTTTGAAAACGACCCAAGAGCAAAAAAAACCTGAATGTTTTGATTTGTAAGTTTTACTTTTACAAAAGCATCGTTTTCATTTAGATTTTTTAGTTTCATTTAGTTTTTCATGTTTCTTTGCAGAGTGTTGAGTTGTGATCATTTTCTTAAGAGATGTTTTTATAGAGAACAAAGTCTTTAAAGTTCTATAAAGTTTATTAATAATGGAATAATATTCTCTGATTTTATTTATGTGAATGTTTTAGTGTTCATTGAATGTTTATCTGCTCAGTCCACCACCTCAACACCTCAGTACACACACAGAGGAGGTGCTGGCAACCTCTTACACACACACACACACACACACACACACACACACTTATTCTTTCACACAGCAAACATGAAGTGTTGTAGCTTTCAGGTGAAACCGTTATGTGTTTGATCAGCACTGTGCCGGTTCCTGACCCTGGCCGCTCCCTGCTCCTTGTCTGTGGTGGTGCGGTTTGATCCGGTTTGGTTCAGTTTGTGTCTAATTAATCCCTCGTTACTCAGAGTCCTGTAATGGTTTGTGCTCTGTCTCAGGGTCGGTGATCCTGGCGTTATTCTTGGCTGGTTACTTGGGGCAGCAGTACCTCCCTCCCCCCACCCCTAAAGTCATCGGTCTGGACCTCGGGACCACGTTCTGTTCAGTCGGAGTCTTCCAGCCGGGGACGGGAGAGGTGGAGGTGATCGGGGACGCCAAGGGAAGGAAGAGCATCCCCAGTGTGGTGTCCTTCACAAACACCGGCATGTACGTGGGTCACGAGGGTCAGGCTTTAGCCGACATCAGCCCTCAAAACACCATCTTTGATGCTAAAAGGTTCATCGGGAAGATTTTTGACCAGAACAGCCTGGAGCAGGAGAGCTCCCGCTACCCGTTTAAGGTACGTCCATCAGAATCCAGAGGACGCCGTGGTGGACATCATCTCATCTCACATGTTCCATTCATATACATCAAATATGCTGCTGTATTTATATTCTATATCTATTGTATACTACTTTTTATATATACTGTATTTAAAACAAATCTCATTTTCTTCTTTAAAATTCAAATTTAAAGGATAACTTTAAACTAACGGGGGGTGATCGGGGGGTCCGTGACCCATCATTAATGATAATAACATTTTCTTGAATCTGATTGATTGACTGATTGATTACAGAACCTGATGGAGGGGATGTTAAAGGAACCCCATCATCTTTAAGATTAAAAATCCATAACAAGTGCTGGCCTTTAACGATCAGCTGACTCTCTCACAGATCGTCCTCAACAACGGATCGGCCGAGTTCCAGGTGACCACGAACGGGAGCGCCCTGGACGTGAGTCCGGAGTTTATTGGCTCGCGGCTGCTGCTGAAGATGAAGAAGATGGCTGAGGAGCATCTGGGCGTGTCTATCGAGAAGGCCGTTCTGTCCGTGCCGGCGGAGTTCGACGAGCGCCAGAGGAACTACACCATCAGGGCGGCCGCTCTGGCAGGTGAGTCCTCCACGTCTCGGCGTCCCACTGTCCACCCAGGTCCAGCTCACAAACTCAATCACTTCATCTGTTTAAACATAATAAACATAACCTTGTACGTTTAATGGCCGGCACGGTGCCTTAGTGATTGGCATGTTCTCCTCTCAGCGCTGGGGATTCCTGGTTTGAATCCCCATCTGGGTGGAGTTTCCATGTCCTCCCCGTGTCCACATGGGTTTCCTCCGGGTTCTCCGGTTTCCTCCCACAGTCCAAAAACATGGATCAAGGTCAATGGAATTTTCCAAATTGCCCCATATAGAGTGTGTCTGTGTGAGTGAGTGTGTGTGCAGCAATTGTCTGCCCCCCTGTCCTGGGTGTATCTGTCCAGCACCCAAAACGTTCTCCCCTGGATGGACATGGGAACCCCCCCCTGCGACCCTAATAGAGGATGAAGCGGACGATAATGGATGGATGGAAACGTAACCGCTCGCTTCTCGCTGGGTTTTTATTTTATTTTATAAACCTTCATAAAGTCCCAAAGAGAAGTTTATTAAATGTCATGGAAATCAATAGAGAACTGAGAGGTGAGAGCGCCACCATGCTGCCTAATAGTCTCATAACCTCATGAGATTTGATTCTTTGAAGTCAAGAGAATCAGGAGTCAGTCTGAATCTGAATCAGCTTTGTGGATCTGAAACGTCTTTAAAACGTTTAAACGTTGAGGCTCCGTCGTTGATCTGCAGCTGGTTCTGTAAATCCCTCGGCCCGATGGGTCACCGGTTCTGCTGTACGTTCCACTGACCATCAGAAATACAGACCCACCATCTCGTTCCTCGTTGCTGGACGTCTGATCGTCGCTCTGACAGACAGACAGAAGCTGGTCTCAGATTTGATCTTGTGTTCTCAGGGCTGGACATCCTGAGGGTCATTAATGAGCCCACGGCGGCAGCGATGGCATACGGCCTTCACAAGGTGGATGTGTTTAACGTGCTGGTGGTGGATCTGGGTGGAGGAACGCTGGACGTGTCTCTGCTGAACAAACAGGGGGGCATGTTCCTCACCAGAGCCATGGCAGGTGAGATGCAGGGGCTGGGATTTTGCTCTGAACTTGGTGTAACTCTCTGTTGGTGCTCCCCCTAGTGGCACATGGAGGAAGTGTGTTCTCTTGATTATTCTTAATCCCAGTCTAAAAATTATTTAAATCTGAGAAATTTGAATATAAATGAAAGCAGTGTGTATGAAAAACCAAGCAGAATGTCGCTGAGCATCATCATCATCATCTTCATCATCATCTCTCCTGATCTTCTCAGGTAATAACAAGCTGGGAGGTCAGGACTTCAGCCAGCGGCTGTTCCAGTACGTCAGTGAGCGAGTGCGGCAGCAGCATGGCGTCGCCCCCACGTTAAAAGCAGACCTCCAGCGCCTCCGGCAGGCCGTGGAGGGGGCCAAGCTGAACCTGACGGAGAAGCCCAGCGTCCACCTCCAGGTTCTCCTCCGTTTGCAGACTCGGGACGTGGAGGGAGCGCGAGAGGAAGCCGTCACGTTCCAGGAGGAGCTCAGCCGCGAGCTCTTTGAAAAGCTCAATGCTGATCTGTTCCAGAAGATCCTGACCCCCATCGAGACCGTCCTGCAGGAGGGACGTCTGGGGAAGGACGAGGTGGACGAGGTGGTGCTGGTGGGCGGCTCCACGAGGATCCCCCGCGTGCGGCAGCTCATCGGTCAGTACTTTGGGAAGGAGGTGAACACGAGGGTGGACCCGGACCTGGCGGTGGTGACCGGCGTGGCGCTGCAGGCGGGCATCATGGGGGGCTCCTGGCCCCTGCAGGTCAGCGCCATCGAGATTCCCAACAGACACCTGCGCAAGACCAACTTCAGCTGAGCCCGCCGGTCAGTCCCATCGGCCAATCAGATCAGCTGGTACTGAATCTGAGGACACCCCCCACTGAGCCAAAAATGTGCTGATGCTGCAGAAACCCCCTCACCTGCACACTGAGGTTTGGAATGTTCTCCCATTCAATCAGATCTTAATGAGTCCTTATTTATGTCATCGGTTTCTCTATCACTAACTCCACCCTGCAGCGGGTGGGGGGTGGGTGGGGGAGGGGGTGGGGGAAGGGGGGCAGGCTCCCAAAAAGCAGAGGTTTAATATTTATTTGTTGGTTGTGTATTTAAGTCTCATTTAAATATTTAAATGTTTATATGAAGAAGCCTTTGATCTTTGAGCTCGTTGGTGCAGATGTTTAAATGAAGGTTCTCCTGCTTCGGCTCGTCTTCCGGGACGGGTCACATGACCTGATCATGTGGGGGGGGGGGGGCAGAGGGTTCTTCCTCAGACTGTTCCTCAGGGTTCTGTTGTTGTGTGGAGTTCTGACCCCGGCCCAAAGCCCGGTTCTGACCCTCAGACTGAAGGTGGCGCCGCTCTGGATGAAGTGAATGTGACATTGAGATGATGCCACGCTGATCATGCTGCCTCGTTCCGGCGGTTCCGATCCGAGCCCGGGTTTCAAGTCCGGGTTCTGATCCGAGTCCGGGTTCTGATCCGAGCCCATGTTTTGTTGTTCAGTGTTTTCAGAACAGACTTCTGATTTCAGGACATTTTGTCAGATGAAACGGGAAAGCAGCAGAACCTCCTCTGACCAGGTTCACCCTCTTACCCGGTTCACCCTCTGACCCGTTCTGCACCACCACCGAGCTCCTGATCCTGCAGTGAGAATGATCCGCCACAGAGCCCGCAGCCCCGCCCCTCTGTGGGGGTCCTGACCCTGAAGGACACGGTGGAGGAGCACTGACCGTCTGAACTGCAGTCTGTAGAACGTGTTGTAGAACCGGAGTGTGTGTGAGTGTATAAGTGAGTGTGTGAGTGTGTGAGTGAGTGTGTGAGTGAGTGTGAGTGTGTGAGTGAGTGAGTGAGTGTGTGAGTGTGAGTGTGAGTGTGAGAGCTTCATTAGAACCGCAGCACCTTCATGTTTACTTAACCCGTTCATTCTCTCAAAAAGGACCACAAGGACGTTTGGAGCCTATCCCAGCACTTAGTGTGTATGTGTGTGTGCTCGTTAAGCTTCAGTGAGTGTTCTAATGACTTATTAATTTAATAACGATGTTTACTTTCTCAGATTATTAAAGATTCATATTTTGATACAGATCCCTGAGACGCGGATCTCAGGTTCGATTCTGTCTTCATGTGAAACTCAGTTCATTAAAAAGATCAAAGACGAGCAAGTCGTTAAATTAACATCTGATCAAAGAGCTCCAGACCGGACCTGGTCATCTGATAAGTTACAGCATCATGAGAACTCATTAAACTCGTTAGAATCACTGAATCATAGATTCACCTGATGGAATCACTTTATTAGATTCACCTGATGGAATCACTTTATTAGATTCACCTGATGGAATCAATTTATTAGTCACCTGATGGAATCACTTTATTAGATTCACCTAAACTACTGCATTAGCGTTACCTGTTAGAATCATTTTATTGAAGTCACCTAGAATCACTTATAAGTGTCACCTCATAAAATCACTGCATTAGATTCACCTGGTGGAATCACTTTATTAGAGTCACCTGGTGGAATCAGTTTGTTAGATTCTCCTGTTAGACTCACTGCATTAGACTCACCTGGTGGAATCACTTTATTAGTCACCTATTAGACTCACTGCATTAGACTCACCTTGTGGAATCACTTTATTAGATTCACCTGTTAGACTCACTGCATTACTCACCTGGTGGAATAACTTTATTAGATTCACCTGTTAGACTCACCTGGTGGAATCACTTTATTAGACTCACTGCATTAGACTCACCTGGTGGAATCACTTTATTAGACTCACTTTATTAGACTCACCTGGTGGAATCACTTTATTGATTCACCTGTTAGACTCACTGCATTAGACTCACCTGGTGGAATCACTTTATTGAGTTCTTTTTTACTGACACATAAATCTTCAGTCTCTCTCTCTGTGCTGTAAATGCTTCAGGTCCCAAAACTAAACCTCCGACTGAGGGATCTCAGATCAGATTTTTATAACAGTAAACTCTGAGGGTATCTGAAGATCAGACTGACTGTAGATCAGATTAGTAATCTGATTTTTATAACTCTGTGAAATCAGACGGATTTAAAACCTTCATGAACTCGCCGTCAAGAGACCAAAAGTGTTTATTGTGCAACATCTTCAAAATAAAAGCATGAAACGGCGGTGAGCGGCCGAACGACCTGCTCCAACCTCCTCCACCTCCTGCTGAGATTCCTCTCAAATCAGAGTGAGGTTCTGCTCCTGCAGCACATTTCACTTCAGACCCCTGCAGAGGTTCTAATGAATGAGGTTCCTCCACAGCGGCTGCATCACGCTGCATCAGTGCACCACCATGAAGATCCATCAGAAACCACGATTAAAACTGAGGAATTTAAATCTGATCAGAAGAGAAACACAGCACATTCACATCAGACCTTAATACATCACACACACACTCTCACACACACACACACTCTCACACACACACACTCTCACACACACACACTCTCACAGGTTCTCACACACTCTCAGGTTCTCTGGCATGCTTCCTCCAGCGGCTCCTCAGTGAAGTGAGAGGAGAAGGTGGAGGTTGTGGTCATTCAGCTGCAGGAGGATGCTGCCCCCTGAGTGCTGACGGGGCAGAGGCCTCAGAGGCTTGAATCGGAAACACGACTCTTTGAATACATTAAACAGAACAAACAATCTGTACAGCAGTTGGTTCTTCTGCAGCATCAGCATGTTCAGACTGCAGGGACACGGCGCAGGGACGTTTCAGACGGGGACGCGAGCGCCTCGTGTGCTGATCCTCATGGGGTGGAGGTCGGGTGGAGGTCAAGGTGGAGGTCAGTGAACGTCCTGGTTGTAGCAGCTGAAGCCGTTCTCCTCTCCACAGACTCCATCACTCACCTCTGCACAGACCCAACGACATCACCATGAACCAACCCACCCACCAACATACTGACCAACATACTGATCAACCCACCTGCACCATCTGTAAACACCACCACCCAACAACTGGAGAACATACTCACAGCCTTCAGCACCGCTCAACATGAAGGTCCATTCTGTAGTCCATCGGTTCCTCTCCAGGTTCCTCTGTTCTGAGGATCAGGACCCCCACAGAGCAGGGAGTATTAGGGTGGAGGATGATTCTCAGTACTGCAGTGACTTTTACATCCACAGGGTGGAGCAGTAAGCACAGGGAGGAGGTGTGTACAGTGAGTGGATACAGGGTGTAGCAGCGCACACACACACCTGCACCACCACGTCGGTGTCACTGCAGTAATGAGGATCATCCACCACCCTAATGATACCCACTCTGTGAGGTTCTGATCATCAGAGAACAGAAATAACAAGGTCTGTAGAGGAACAGAGTAGAACTGTGGAACTACAGAGTGGAACTACAGAGTGGAACTACAGAGTGGAACTGTGGAACTACAGAGTGGAACTGTGGAACTACAGAGTGGAACTATAGAGTGGAACTACAGAGTGGAACTGTGGAACTACAGAGTGGAACTACAGAGTGGAACTGGAACTACAGAGTGGAACTACAGAGTGGAACTGTGGAACTACAGAGTGGAACTACAGAGTGGAACTGGAACTACAGAGTGAAACTACAGAGTTGAACTGTGGACTGGAACTACAGAGTGAAACTACAGAGTGGAACTGGAACTACAGAGTGAAACTACAGAGTGGAACTGGAACTACAGAGTGAAACTACAGAGTGGAACTGGAACTACAGAGTGGAACTACAGAGTGGAACTGTGGAACTACAGGTTGGAACTGTGGAACTACAGGTTGGAACTGTGGAACTACAGGGTGGAACTGTAAGGTCAGTGGAGCAACAATGGGGACTAGATGTAGAAACAGGAGGTGTATCTAATACCTGATTCATTAGAGATATTTATGAATCATTAATTCTAATTAATTTGAGTTCCATGAACTAAAGAACAGTTCCATTACCATGACGACACGTCTACTCACCAGAGTCACAGCGGTGCGAGCACACGCATTAAAACAACCAGGTATGAGCTATGACTGCAGGGGGCGCTGGTGGACAGACAGGTGCAGAGGAGGCAGGAGGAACTGAAAGGCAGCCAGAGGGAGGATGGAGGATGGACAGGTGGACGGACGGATGGAGGAGATAAAGAGGGAGATGATGCAGGGGTCACTGTGAAGGTGGAACTGCTACTGCGGTTGACCTTCAGACACGTTACAGAAAGTCATGCAGACGTCATAGGACACACTCACAACGCATCAGTCAGACAGACAGACAGGGGGCGCCGAGAGGGAGGGACACTCAGTCCTTACCAGAGAATATCAGCTTCTCCTTCATGATGTTGACCTCTCTGCTGGACCTCCGGACAGCAGCACTCAACATGATCTGCTCCGGGTTGTAGCTGCGCATGCCACTCATCCTCCACCTGTACACACACACACACACACAATCATACAGAAAAACAAAAACACACACACACACACAGAAAAAAAACACAAACACACACTTCATATAACACAAGTGTGATTTATCAGGTTTATAAAGCTTTCCTTTTGGTGGTTCAGATGTTTTTATCCAAAGCGACTGATCAGAACATCAGTCAGAATTCTGAATGAAAGCAGCTGTTCATTCATCAAACCTGATTGGTATCTGATGCCCCCCCGTATTTATTATAACAGGTATTTGTTAAAGAGATGCGTCTTCAGCAGTTTATTAAAACCGCTCAGTGATTCTGCCTTATGGACAGAGTGTTACAGACTGATCTGATGTTAACTGTATTCTGTACAGTTAACATCAGATCAGTCTGATGTTAACTGTACAGATTTACAGAAACATGTTAAAATGATTTTATTATAATATGTAGAGGTGCAGCTCCTTTATAAATGAAATGTGGGGCGTGTCAGGCGGGCCTCCCGCTCACAGCTATAAATAACGGGTTTTAGTGCGGGTCTGGTGATTAATTCTGAACCACAAAAATGAAAGGAAGTGAATAATGCGGTCAGTGAACAGAAGGAAGTGCAACACCACCTTCTGCTGGACATTAAAATGAAGAGGCCTTCATAAAAACTGAGCCACAGCCTCCTCACCCTGCACATCAAGAGCACAGGCTCGGCTTTAAAACTCAGGTGCTCACATACTTTAGAGTGATGAAGTCAGAACACAAACCAGAAACAAAAAGTCTGAGCACAGTTCAGCAGCTGTGACTGAATTACCTGATCATGTGATAGCTGCAAGAGCCGCCAGGGGGCAGCAGAGGAGCATGGAGGAGGAGGAGGAGGAGTATACACAGGATGAAGAGTAAAAACAGAGAGAAAAGATCAGAAGCAGAAGCTAATGAGACGCGTTAATCACTGTTCATTCATTTAGTATCTAATCAACCTGCACATTCTGCAGTCACATGATCAAAACAGCACAAACCTGCCTCTCATCAGGAGCAGAGTAACAACACCGTACAGTCCTCTGTGTGTGTGTGTGTGTGTGTGTGTGTGTGTGTGTGTTTAGCACTAAGCTTAACTAAATAAAGCTCTTACTTCTGGAATATAAAAATGCCCAGGATCAGAGCGAAGGAGATCAGATCTGTGGCCACCCAAATCAAGCAGTACTCATCAGGACTCTGCAACAATAAAGACTGTCATGACATAAAACGCACACTAGATGGCACTCTCACCCCATCTTCATGAGACTGAGCAGTTCATCATAATGAGCTCTGATTAACAGATCAGCGGGAGGGGCTACACTCTAATAAGAACAATTCTGTGAGTTTAAAACGTGCATTAATTGAACACACACACACACACACACACACACACACTCACACACAGGTTCAGGTTCTTACCATCAGCCAGAGGGGTGAGTGCACCTTTCTGAGGACCTGCGGTGCTTCAGAGGAGACGTATGGCACCCCGCTACACCAGAGCAGTGAATACAGCCACGGTTCATTCACAGTGTACAGAGTCACACTCACATTACCCGCTGCGTACGACCTGACCAACACACACACACACACACACACACACACACACACACACACACACACACACACACAGTTACATACAGTACAGGACTCCGGGTGTGTGTGTGGTGAATGGAGGGCTCACTGGAGGTCAGCGGCGGTGACGTGGTTGTAGCGCAGCAGCAGTCTGCTGATGCCCTGCTGATGGAGAACCTCCAGCTGCAGCTTCTTTGTGGAGATGTGCTGGAAACCTGGAGCTCGCTGTTGCACCAGCTCTCTGTCCGAGTCCACACTCCACACCACCTGCACATCATCATGGTTAACACAAGGGGGCGCTGGCTCCATTTGATTCATTCTATATTAAACCTAAAGTATGGTGCGTGGGCAGTCACCAGGTGCTGAGGTATGCCCGAGCGCAGCACTGTGTTCAGGGTGAGGTTGACCCAGCTCAGGTGGTAGGGGTGTCCACGTGGAGGTCTGCGGAGGCTGAACAGAGCTGAGCGGTTGAAGTGAGCGCTCAGCTGCAGCATCTGCTCCAAACTGCACACGGTCTGATTCCCCACTGACCGGCGCTCTGACTCCGACATGTACCGCCCCGCCCCGAACGGGTCGTCCTGCATAAAGCACACAGGACGTCACAGCATCACTCAACACTCATCACAAATCATACACAATCAATAAAGAACTGGGATATGATAAAGAAAGCAACCCCCCCACCTCAGATCCAATGACCTCAGACCTTCAGTGCACTGATTACATATGTGTACCTTCAGAAACCAGCGGCCGGCGTTCAGAGAGCGCAGATCAGTCCAGTTGAAGAAGGAGGCGTCGTCATATTGCCTCTGAGGAAACACTCTGCTCACATCTGTGGTCCTCCTCAGGGTGTGGTCCCTCATCAGAAAGGGAACTCCATCTAGACTACAGACAGAGAGCAGTTACTCTGGTCCACGACCTCAGCTCAACAGAGAGATTCACACAAATCCACAAATAAAGACACGTCCTACTGTCATCAACATGCAGCACCTTCGTTCATTAAGCTGCTAAACTTAAATAACGACCAGTTTATAAAAGCAACAGAAACATGAGCGGGCTCAGTACAGACCCAACTCAACAGGGAGCTGATCACTGCCTCATTTCTGATGATGAATTAACTGATTAACGGCACTCGTGTTGTTGATCTGAGGTTGTACTGATTTCAGGTTTGAGAGTCAGGTGTGTCGCAGTGCAGGACTCATAAAATCCAAAAAACTGATCCCCTCACACACTCATCACCAACCTGCTCTGTTCCATCCTCAGACCCATCACTCAGACCTCAGAGCACCAATCCTCCTTGCAGAAACCTCCCTCCCTCACACACATCTGAATACTGTCTTAGGCACAGGACATTAAAGGGATGAGTGATAGTCACCTGATTGTCACCTCAGCCTCCAGCGCAGACACGTCCATCTTCAGAGCGTTCTGCAGAGACAGCAGTGTGTTCTCCGGAGCCAGCTAACAGCACAAAGTGAAGAACCTTTAAAAACGTTTGCACCATTCTAACTGCGTGCTTCTGATTTCATAATAAAATCCATTGTTCAAACTGTAACATTATTCAGTTTCATTAGAAACACTATTTATTTATTGTGTTTTGTACCTTCCTCATATGGACGGTGAGATTTAACAACCGTGTCACACATGGCATGATGTGTCCACATGCATCACGAATAAGAACCAAAAGAAAGTTGCAGATTATATAAAAGTGATCTTTAATGCATAACACAGGTTTAATCTGGATTAAACTCACACCAGCAAACACAGACAGGGTTTTAAAAAGGGAGGGGGGCGTGTATATCATCACAGCCGTTTTCATTTGAGGAGCAGTAAAAAATAAATGAAATGAAAATAGCTTAATGTCAGAAGATGACTGTGCACTAATTTGATGTCATGTGTACATGCTGCCGGCTGATGGATGAGCTCAGGCCTGATGTTCTGCTGCCTCGTTCTCACTCTGTACAGGACGGAGCAAATGAACCGGCTGCATACACCGTACCTCAGTCTACTAATGCACTGATTAAACACGCTGCAGCGAGGATGAGATGACTGAGGTCACATCCTGTTGTTCATCCTCACTCCTCCCTGACCTCCCCACTGTACTGATGGTAAAGGAGCAAACCAATAAACAGACATACTGATCCTGATGCCATGTGACTCAGTTACAGGAACTAAGGGTGAATAAAGACAGTGGTTGAGTGAAAAAGGGAGTGAGAGAGGGAATGAGTGGGAGAGGGAGTGAGAGAGGGAGTGAGAGTGGGAGTGAGAGAGGGAGTGAGAGTGGGAGAGGGAGTGAGAGAGGGAGTGAGAGAGAGTATGCCCTTGAAAGCACATGCTGTAATTTTGTTAAATACACCTTATGAACAGCTGAAGACATCAATCCATTTAAGATACTGTAGACATACACACTATGGGCTAAAGTACTGACACACACACACACACACACACACACACACACAGTACTCCTATTCATCCTGAAGAACATTTGTGAGGTCCGACCCTCATATTGGATGAGAATACCCACCTCACAATCTCTGTTCTAATTCTTCCCCAAGATGTTGGACAGGTCTGAGGTCAGAACTTTGTGGACCAGTGAAGTTTCTTTAACCCAAACTCACCCCACCGTGTCTTTATGGACTGGGTTCAGTCATGCTGGTACAGTAAACTCTTCACACATCATCAGACGTAGGATTACAGAACACTGAAGGTCTGATCCATCAGACAGAATGGACGCTGAACTCACCATGGGAGAACCACGGAGGCCGATGACGGCGGGCCGAGCTTTGAGGTCATGCCGCTCCATGATGCAGGGTGAGGAGATGGAGAGTGGGATCAGGTAGAGGACCAGCAACATGGCCACGTAGATCAGAACAACCATCACCTGGAAGCCTGCAACACAGACGGTCATACACTCATCATTAACAAAGTCGTCCATGACGACACACCTGCTGTGGACCTGAGCAGGAAGCTCCGCCCTACTTTATCATCATCTTTATCTTTTTACATAACTAAGGTTTGGAATGAACACAGCTCCTCCACTTCATCAAGAACATAATAAGCATCACATCCTGTTAATCAATGTGCTCATTCAGTGTGTGATGCTGTGACCGTGGGCCTCAGGTCTGAAGGACAGAGGGACTGCTGGGAGGTCAGTGTGTGGTGAGATAAACTTACTGGTTCTCTCAGCTCGAGCCACCTGTCCAGCCATGAGCCACGCCAGAGCTGTGAGTGCAGCCAGAGCACCCATGTGAAGGAACGGTCCGGTGGCCTGGGTCAGACACACGTAATCAACTTAGAATAATGACTTACAAAATCAAACAAACAGCTACTGCACCACTGACCACCACAATCACTGAAGAACATACACTGAGATCTGCCAAAGGGTCGGAAAATAAAGTTCAGATCATCAATCAAACTCACAGACACACACTTACACCACCCACCTTCAGAGAGATGGAGACGATGTCCCACTCCTCCCCCCAAAACTGACTAATGAATATAAGTCCGATGATGGTGGTCAGCAAAGCCGCAGTTACTCCAATCTATAAAATACACACAAACAGAAGGTTCTGTCTGACTATAACAGGGGGGGATCACAGACCCATCACAGGGACGGTGTAGAGACACACACACTCATACACAGGATAATGATGTTTTTAAATTCATGCACACAAGCGGAGAACATGCAAACTACACCCAAAAAGAACATCTGAACCAACTTAGAAATGTAATACCAACCCACAAGGTGTGAGGTCACTGAGAACATGAATTGTGATGACCTTAAGAAAATGCTGATTATGTCGCTCATGTGCAGAATGTCCTGTCTGTAGGTGAGGATGAGGATGAGGAGGGACATGCTTACCTTATGGATCCAGTGCAGGTTCAGCTGCTGGCCCACTGCTATGTGACACAGTGCTAATATCTGCAGCACAAACACACATTCATGAGCTCCTCAACCCCGTCACTAATGTAATCAACCACACACACACAGCACAGTACCCCTGCAGCTGCAGCACCCCCATAACACACCTGAGTACAAACTCCACCCTCACGCACAGCTCAGTCTCAATCCTATCCCATCAGCCAGCCCTCCATGCTTCTTCATTCCTGTATGATGATCTTTGTTTGGTATGAATTTCATTTCATTTCACTGAACACTTGTTTGCAGTTGAACTCAGGTCTGTGTGGACAGATGTGTTTTTAAAAAGCCTTTCTTCTGGAACACACTCCAAAAACTTAGAATCAAAGTGCCGACCATCTACAGATTTAAAAAGTCAGTGACCCCTAAACGCTCCCAGCATCCGCTAATCCCACTGTAATCCTGCGAGAAATGTTCAGCCGTTACCGTCCTTCTGCAGCCTGCACCCTTTTATAGAAGTTCTCAGGCCCTGCGGCTGTGGTTCCTCACACCATCAGGTGCATTTAGATCCACAGCTCATTAATAAATAGAAAACCGAACCCCACACTGAGAAAGCTCCTCATATTCAGTTCTGTTTATTCAGGAAGGGTTTTCAGATGTTAGATTTATGGAGCTGCAGCACACTGTAAAGTCTGTAGGTTTAAATCACTGAAGTTCCGACGATGAGTTCTAATAAACTAGAAATTGGTTCTCCATCAGCTGCACTTAGATAATGGATTATGAAGATAGGTGTTGGTGACCTTGTCGAACCCTAACCTGAAGTGTTGAACGTGTGAATGCATGTCTGATGGAGTGATGTTGGTTCTGGCATACAGACAGCAGCTTCACCCTCCTCCCAAAGCCTCAGAAGTATGAACCCCAGGCATCATCACAGCTTACCATTAACACTGCAGTATAAGTGAAGCCTGCAGCCGTGGCAGCGAGTACGGGGACGGTTCCATCACTCCACTCACCCGATCGGTTATACAGGAACCTACAGGAACAGGACCGAGTTAACCCCCCACGGTGCACACAGAGACACAGCAGTCTACAGTAAATCACTGTAATGTAATTAATGCTGATGTCAGATTCAAGCTGCTCGTCATCGTTTAGAGTGCATACTCAGCTAAAACAGATCCAAAGGGATCATCGTGTTTAACATTTATTAAAGTTCTCTTTAGTTTCATTGCCAAACTGACTCAGAGGACTGAATCAGATTCACTCAGTTCAGCAGCAATCATTTATGAATTTCTTTACTAATAAAACTGGAAACATAAGATTTAAATGATGTGATGCATCATGTAACACTTACTGTTACTGAAAACTCTCCTGTTACAGACCATAATAATAATACAAGAGTTAAATACCTTTAACCCTTTATCTAAAAAAAACTTCTTATTAATTAAACACTCAAAGACAAAGTCCTGTCATTTACTTCCATAACCTCATTTGGATCCTCTAATACGGTCCAACTATAGACCAATATCAAACCTTCAGTTCGTCTCTAAAATCCTGGAAAACATTGTGTTCTGAATCTCCATCTTCTATCTCATAACATTCAGTCAGGCTTTAGGTCTGACCAAAGCAATGAGAAAGCCTTAATTAAAGCAGTTAACGACTGATTACTGTTCTAACATCTAAACAAACTGATCTGAATAAAGTTCAGCATCAGGGCGTCAGTGGGTCAGTTTATCAGCATGTTAATGAATCAGGATGCTGACAGTGAGAGTTTAAGGTTTCTGATTGGTGCATTGATGATGTGAACTTTTACATACCAGTTAAATTCACTGTAGTCATTCTGAGCTTCCCACCAGAAGTAGAACCACAACAGAAGCAGAGAGAACGTCCCGAAGAGAACGAGCGTCCAAATACGCTCCCACTGTGAAGAGGCAAGGATGCACACACACACACACACACGATCACACGAGCGCCGGGTCTTTTTAATTTGTTAATTAAGCAGAGTTATTGTGATGTTCTTCAGTCCTTTGTGCCACATTTCTCTGGGTGTTGGATATCAAACAGACTCCAGCACCTGAAGCTGAAAGGTTTTCCAGGTTCATATCATTCTCACTTCATGTCCAGGATGTAAATCCTGTGTGCATTAGCGGTCATTTAACAGTAGAAAACGAGAAATCAGGTCATCTTTGCACTTTGACCCTTTTAAAGGTCAACCTGAGTGTGTTATTAAGACGGTTATTAAATCTCAGCACATCAAACTGGCTCCTGACTCAGGAGCTCATCCAGGATCTTCAGCTTTCTTTTGATGGTGGATTTGGATGTTCTAGCTTCTCTCCTCCTGCATTTGTCTTACATTTGTCCTTGGACATACATTTACATTCAGAGTCTACTGTACTCATAGTTCCTACAACAAACATGACTAAGATGAAATACACAACCACCCTCACACACTCACACACATACACACTGACTGATTAACTGTAATTCATAGGTAAACTGTAAAACATTGGCGATTCTGTTCTCCACCAGCCTTTATTTAATGTCATCCATTTTAAAGAAATCACAGTGTTACAGAAGCTTGGTTTTGGAAGGTGCTGATTTTGTTATTTTGGGAGACCCCCCTCCCTCCCTCCCTGTTGTACAGTGCATTAAAGATAAGAGCCGTAAACTGAGGTTAAGAAACACAGATCATTTTAAAGATCACTGAAGTCATGATCATTTCTTAATGCAGAGATTCTGAAGTGTGTAATTACCTGATCTCAGTCTTTAATTAGGACGATCTGATGTGTGTGTATCAATAATTAATTCCTGAGCTGAACACTCATATGGAAATTCAGTAATCATACATTCACACAAACACACTCCCTCTGATATCAGCTTTCTCCAGGATCAACCTACACACAGCGCCGAGGGAGCGCACACACACACACACCACGAGCAATGCCAAACATGAAGTGTAAATGTAGAGCGCAACATACACAAATCTTAACAGTCTAAAAAGATCGTCGGTCCTTTATTGTGAGAAAGCAGGCTCTGCAGTGATCCACCCACCGCTGAGAAATCACTCCCAGAATACTGACTCTGTAAGAGATCTCGTATATCAGAGGTACAAGTGATGCTGTGCCTGTTCTCTTATAAACACAAACATGCCCCCATCACACATTATAAAGCATGATGCTCATGGAGCAGCGTCACATCCAACAGCACATTCAGCTCAGCCATCAGAAATCATTTATTAAAACCATAAAGCAAGAAATCACTAGATTTTAATCCAGTAAAGAGCTTAGAGCAGCAGAACCCATCCATCCATCCGCTATCTTCCGCTTCATCCTATATCAGGGACGCGGGGGGGTTCCCCATGCCCATCCAGGGGAGAACATTTTGGGCGCTGGGCAGATACACACAGGACAGGACGGCAATCTATCGCTGGGCACACACTCACTCACAAACACACACTCTATATGGGGCAATTTGGAGAACTGAATTGAATTGATCCATGTTTTTGGACTGTGGGAGGAAACCGGAGAACCCGGAGGAAACCCACGCAGACACGGGGAAAACATGGAAACTCCACCCAGATGGGGATTCGAACCGGGACTTCCTAGTGCTGAGAGGAGAACGGGAGGCAGAACCTACAGAGTAAATATATCACAGCAACCTTAAGGTTATAAAAGAATGAATTCATGTATCTGTGTATTAGGGATGGCTGATTTACATCAGGGATGCATGATGGTCACTGAATGCAGGTCATGTGACAGAGTGGATGGGGTGTGGACTTGCCATATGCACAGTGGGTGTGTATTTTGACTTCTTGAAGCACAACATGCTACTAAAACTGCAGGAGCAAGAAACTAAGTTTCTCAGTATTTTAACGAACAGCAGTTTAAATGTATTATACAGAATAATTAGATATTAATTTACAATCTGTTTAATTTGAAGAGCGATGTGAACACACACTGAGCACCTTCACTGTAAGCTCCAATCTTCCTGCCTTCAGTTTAACAGGTTAAAAAACAGCTCATTAACAGAATCCTGAGCTTCAGTTGAAAGGTCTGGCTCAATGGAAAATCTCTGAATTATTACTGAGCGAGGGTCAGATTTCAGAGTTTAACGCAGGCCTCAAACACAAAGGGCAGCCTCAAACCTATAGGAGCTGCAGAGTGAGATGAAAGAGGAGGCAACATCAGAGCTCCATCCTTATCACAGTGCATCCTTTGTATTTGGGTGGTGCCATACAAGAGGTGGGCATGAGCGGTCAGTGTGAAACGCCATCCACTGCGTACAATCCCCGCTTTGTCTTCCTGCCGGAGATTGTGTTTTGGATAATTAAAAATGGATGCTCAGAAAGTGGCCAACCGTGCCAGGAGTAAAAGGCAGGAGACGTGGAGAAGGGACCCGCCCCCTGATGTTCATACAGCTGTTCTTATACATCAGCATCAGTGTGGGCAGATGAGGATCATTCTTTTGGTGCTGTGAGGTCAGTCATTAATAGAAACACTTTCCTTTAAAAAATGTACACAATATAAAAATGTTCTATAGTTCATCTAAAGGCCTGGAACCGCTTTTACTTTGAAGGCGACTTCTTTTTCATTTACATACTGTATGTGTGTGTTAGAAATTCATTTTCTGGATGTTGAGTGAGAGAAACGGCCTGGCTCTCATTCCCATTCTCAAAGGAGGTCTGGGCTCTGTTTGGGTCACTCCAGATTTTGAACACCAAAAAGTCACACAATCATACTTTTATAGACAACTATATATACTAGTTGTACATATTAATGAAATAGATGTTACAGCAGCACTGGACACTTCACTGGAGGTGAATTAGGAAACTTAATGACCTGTATTTCCACCAATAACATGTCCTCATTGTGTCACCTATAAATATATCAAGTGAAAGTAAAGAAAACATTGGATTACTGATATTATTAAAGTAAAGTATTACATAAAGTAACTCAGGTCTGTATTATTATAAAAGCATTAAATTAGATCTGCTGTCCTAACATTTATGTTTTTAAAGAGACAGCAGGGCAGAAACCTTTCACCTAAAGACCAGTTCCATTTCCATGTGATTTCAGCAGAACCTTTAATGACTCTTCTTTTCCCATCAGACCAAATGTTATGTAAATACTAACACGGCAGCGGAAGTGCAGGTACAGCAACAATCACTCTGATGTCACGTCTGTGAGACTCCATTCAGAGGTCTCCTATACTGTAGGTCACTGAGTCACTGAGGACTTTTGTTCTGGTTTAAATACTGGATTGTAGGTCTGGTTTCCACTGGGACCTGGTTTTGGGACTGGATCAGGTAACACATTGAGCTGGCGGTCAGTGTGAGCCTCCATTCAGTAGTTCAGCCCAAACTGAAACTGCTGACATGCTACATCAGCAAAAAAAAAAAAAAAAAAAAAAAAAACACAACCCAGGAATAGGAGAGCACTCACAAACAGGACCCCTCCATTCTATTTCCACTATCTCTGTGGAAATAGAATGGAGGGGTCCTGTCTGTCCAAACGATGCCTCCATCACTGCTGACTGAGTGTTAGAGTTCAGCTTGTAGGTCTGAAGGTTACACCATTTAAAGAGTGGTCAGAATAAGGTGGAGGTTGTGGTGGATCATATTTGTCCATTCTGTTTGGTGGAAAACGTCTGAGGTTTCTTTATGATCTGCTTCACTGTTAGAGAGGACACACAGGTTACCATAAACAAGCTGAAGAGAGAAGAGGTACAATATTCCCTCTTACTCAAAAAAAAAGAAAGAAATATATACATTATATTATGTATATCTGTGTGTGTGTATGTTATTACATCAGAGCACTGACTGATCACTCTAATACAGCCTCCCTCACCACCAATGAACCAGGATCTGTTCATTCTTCAGAAAAAAACTACATCTAAATGATGCAGTACATTGTGGTANCATTGTGGTACCTCTGTTTGGGATGCAGTGCATCTTGGTACCTCTGTTTGTCCTGATCATGGTAATAAAGTGAGGGTGGTGCAGCTTTAAATGTTCAGTTATGGTTCAGCAGCAGTGACACTACAGACCCTACAGAACACCCACATGCATCCAAATTAGAGATCGTCTTTCAGATCTCTGTTCCATGAGCTGCTTTTTCCACCGGGAGGTTCCCTTTGAGATCGAGACTAATTCAATTGTTCCGTGTGCAAATGCAGGCAAGATGTCAGATCAGAGAACCCTCCTGAACCTGGCTGAAAAAATCTAATAATATAAATCAGCATCAATCCACTAAATAATTATATAAATACAGTAGCATTCAGAAGTTTTGCTCTCCGTACTGTAAAGACTGTAGTTCCACAATTATAGAATGTGGTCCATCTGTTTGTGAATTTCAGTTCACACTGTGTTAGTCCCACCACAGAGAGGTCATCATCTGGTTGGTGCATCATTCATTTAATCAGAACTTCAGGCCTGTGTTGCAGTTTCATCTCAGGTGTGTAGTGAAGGATTTGATGATTTTAATGATGATAATAAGATCATAAACAAACCTCTGTAATCCAACAAATTAACATATGGAACACTAAACGAAGCCCTTACACCAGATGTTCCTAAATGTTCCACTGCACACCCAGCAGACTGAACACAAACAGGGATGATCATTCATGTTGTGTATTTAAACACCCCTACAGAATGCAGACTCCGGGTTAAACATATTTTAAGAAAAGGAAGTGCAGGGGGTCAGGTCCTGTGTTGGGTTTAAACACCATACAGATGGTTTCTGATCACACCATCACATCAGCTCCTCTGATCATACAGATGGGGTTTGTAGTTCTATAATTACATTCTGCAGTTCATCTGTTCCTCTACAGACTCCCACAGGGCAGGGGTTATTAGGGTGCTGGATGATTCAGTGATGACCCTGCCATGGTGGTGCAGGTGTGTTACAATGTAAGGTTAATGTTCAACATGGCTTGAATAATGTGTCACAAATAAATGTCTTTAAAGTAATAAAGTTTTGATTTGATTTGATGGTCCTTTGCATCGTAGTGTGAACGTAGCTATAACAAAGCGTTAAGTGTTATCTCAGGCCTATCCCATCAGCTGTCATGTTCCTATTAGTTTCTAGCTCCTTACTGTTTGTTGTATCTTGACACACCCCCTCTGTGGTCTTTTAAGAAAGATCTAGAACACACACAATACTGTACCACGTACCAAAATAAAATCTCTGTATGTATGTATACACTGACTCACTGTATACACACTGCACATCAGAACTGGTGTGGTGTGCAGTGTGTGGTGTGACGGGGGAGCTCACCTTGGTGGTGTCATCGTGCGAGCGCTGATAGCGTTTCCAGCGGCAGCCGTAGATCCCGGTTAGACAGGACAAGCAGAGCTGTCTCTCATAGACCTGTAAAGGTTGGTGCTTCACCATGCTCCCTCAACCTGAACTCCACACCTCACATCTACATCCCACTCACAGAGCTGCACCCTGCAGACACCGCAACACAAAGACAAGAAGAACAATCAGGAGGAACATTAAAACATCCTGCAAAAGCCTCATTAACATGTCAACATCCAGCTTCATCCCAAATATAAGATGGATTATAAGCTTAAAATATGAATGTATTTAATTTAAACCAAAAATATTTAGTCGTTTCATTAAATGATATGACTGATTTAACACTTTGTAATTTATAACACACCTGGATATCACATGAATTAAAAAGAAAAGACCACTGAACACCACCACACCACTGTGTTGTTCTCTCACTTGAATAAAAGCTTTTGTAAAACGACTGAAAACGTAAATAAATCAATTTAAATTATAAATATTTAAATATAAATGTATCAGTGCATTTTTTGCTAATTGCAGAAGACCACACGTTTTTATTTTTTTTTTATTTAAAACTCAGATTAATTTTAATGCTGAAAGAACAAATTAACATCACAGCTGTAATGGTAAATGCCCTCGTTCCTAAAAACCACATAGAGCATTCTCTTCTTAATCTTTAAGTGTTTCTTCCACATAATCTGCTTAATGTAGTGCTTCACAAGAACACCCTAAATGGCTATCACACCCATCTGAGAAGAACACCAGCACCACTGGACCT